>JAPDSC010053761.1:188024-258301 GCA_026290005.1 Latrodectus geometricus | reverse complement strand
GCAAAATTCCATTTTGTTCAGCTTTGAGACTCATATAATGCTGTTGTGGGGAGATGAGGTTAATTAAATTTTGTGAAAAGCAACTTGATTTATCAGATAAAACTGTTATAGATAAGAACAACTACATGCGGGAATAATGTGTCTTAGATATGGAGAATAAACCAAACAAGAAAGTAGATGGACCACGTTGTATTGTGGAAATTGAGGAAACTTTATTTACTCAGAGTAAAAATGGTTGTGGTCGATTATTACCCGAACAATGTGTCTTTGGTGGTATATGTAGAAAAACAAAAGATTCGTTTGCTGTCACTGTTTCTAATAGAACTGGCTCTCTACTCTTCTTAATAAAATTATTAAAAACATTGCAGATGGTAGTACAATTTATTCTGTCAGTTGGAAAGGTTATCAAACAAATAGCATAGAAAAAGAAGGATTACTGCAGGCAAAAGTTAATCATAAATACAGTTTTATCGATCCTGATGGTGGAGTTAATACATAAGCAATCGAGAGAATGTGGAGCAGTGCTAAATGGAGGAACAAAAGACACAGGGGAACAGTGAGACATCATTTAGAATCTTGTTTAGCAGAATTATATGGGACAGCATCAATAGGTAAAAGAAAATAGAGAATGTTTTGAATCTATGTTAAACTCTATATCGTCTCATTTTCCACCGAAATCTGATTGGCTACTTTGATTTTAAATAAAGATTTTTAAATTGTGATATGTCACAAACATTTTAGACGTAGATTGGTGGCACTTAAAAACTGCCAAATTTGCAACTGAGGTGGTGTTAATACGTAAGTACCCATTTTAAACATTAAAATCTCTTTTGAATATTTAATTCTCTGTATTATTCAGATCACAAGTTTTTTCTTTCAACGTGGAAAAAAGATAACATGTAAACTGGGGCTTATTTCTTTAAAAAGATTAAATTCATAAAGATAATCAGTTAACAATTTCAGATTTTAATTTCAACAATATTTTTTAGCTAAATTTCTTTTTCCTTTTTTTTATTGGTAAATGTTGTTATATTTGGCGATTCTATAGGTAGAAAGAAATATAGGTAGAAGGTTTAAATTTTTTCTTCAAATTAATCACATCATTTGACTTTATAAACTTTGCTAGTTATTTGAAAATAAGATTCGTTTCTGTCAATCGAAGTCTATAAACTGAGTCATGTAATTTTGAATTCTTCAAAACTTAAATAACTAAAGTAATTTTGAGCAATAACGAAATGATATAAGCAACACCTGAGTTAAAGATCTCCTTTGCTAAACACCCAGAAAGGGATATAACCTTTATATTTTATGTATTAGCTTTTATATAAAGTCATATAAGCACTAAACAGAGTGAGGTGTTCTAGGCTTTCAGAATGATCCCCATATTAAAACAGGAGTTTTACCATTAACAAAAAATGGTTGGGTGGCAGCGTAGCCATTTCACCTTTCTACAACAATAAGATATATTTCATTTATGTTGTGGCAACTACATAGCCGCTTTGGGTTTTGTAGTTTCAGTTTTATAATTTAACTATTTATAAGGAATCGAGAAAAAAATTCTATTTTTAAGTCATTTTATTATCTGTCAAGAAAGTAAGAATATTATTATTTAACATTTGATCTTCAAATTCAATAGTTTTGTGTGATTATTTATTCAATTATCAAAAAAATTAATTTTTTTATTTTTTCTTCCTATTATTTTTTTTTTTTGAAATAATCATATTGTAGCTAATAGCGATAGCATTTCCTCGTTTTTGTTACGAATCCTGGTGAATTATAATGAATGAAAATAAGAATATAATCTGTAATACTAAAATTGATATTTTCTTTTTAACGAATTGAAATTTTGTATTAAAAGTTTTATATGCTTGCTTGTATGATTTAATTATTCATAATAATGTTCTGTAAATTTATATACATATGAAAAAAAAAGAAAAAAATTATTATAAATTTATCAATATTCGTTTATTATTTTTAGATTTTATTATTAGTGTTAAAAACATTATTTTTTATTTAATATAATCGTAAACATTTTTAATGACTGAGTCATTTAAAAAATTAAGAAAAGGAAAATGGGTTAAATTCTAGAAAAATCAGTTTAATAACGGTTTATATGCATGTTTTCATTTTCTGAATCTTCTTTTTGGATAATATAATTTAGTTTTACTATTTTCTCTTAGAAATCACTTTTTTTCCTAATCATTGTTGTTAAAAAAATGCTCTTCACATTAGCAATACATCCTTCCTTTATTTTCGAATTTTTGTTATTTTAAAATTTTCTAATCGTTATTCATTAATTTAAATTGAACTCATATCATCTTTTGCTGTTGCATCAACATATGCTTCACTGTATCCAGCCCTGAGTTTGGTTCTTATGTGGAAGCAGCTAGGTGGGAGTCTTCATAATTTAGAAACAAGGAGAAGACTCACCAATGCTTGACTTTCTCATTTCTCTTGGAAAATATTATTTATTTAATGTGTCCCAGCTGCCTTTAGTGAACACAACAGACTTTCAGTTAAATTGGCCTTCAAACTCACTACCTTCCAATAATGAGAATGATACCTTAAGCAACCAAGCTACTGCAGCCTCATTTCATTTTATGGGATATTTTATTGCAGATTCCTAAATGGTTAAAATAGATAGGATATTAAATTTTTTGCTTTGACAAACTAAATCATTGAAAAACCAAAACAGTATTTTTACATTTTCTAGGGAATTTATTTAGTGCTTAAGAATGGCTGAAGCATCTGAGACAAGTGCCGATTTACATGAGAAATGGCTGAGTCTTACTGCTCATATTAATCCAGACACCCAAAAGAAATGGTGGAATGTATTGTGTTCACAATATTTTGAGCCACATCGAAAATTTCATACATTTTCTCACTTGCAGCACATGTTCCAACTTATGGATTATTATATCAATGAGATTCAAGATAAAACTGCTATGTCATTTGCCATATTTTTTCATGAGTAAGTATTTTAGTGATGATTTAGTTTAATACAAAAATTTACTAAATATTTTATGATATTTAAGAATTATATTTATCTAAGGTTTATATTAATATTTCGAGAGAAGTGTAATTTAGATACATTTAATTAGACTATTGGTTTATTTCTGAATTAATGAAAATAAAATATAAGATTTTGATTTTAGTATCACAATATAGTTTTGAAATTTACTTGAAACATTTTATGTTATTTATTTTTTTAATCATAATTATATGGATTAAAAATGTCAGGGGAAAAGTTTTATTAAAATATTTGTATTAATATTTTGTTACATTTTTTATTTATTATATTTGAAACTTTCATTCTTCATTGTAATTTTTAGCATATGTAATGTAATTTCCTATAAATACTACAGTTAGTTGTTATTTTGTCATTTATAATATAAGAATTGTGTTTTTTTAAATAAAAATATTAATTTTTACATTAGAAATGACATATCATATGTATATTGTTTAATTATTTATAACAGTTTATAAAGTAGAATGAAATGTTTGATTAGAATAATTTCAATAGTATTAATAATAATAATTTAAAAAATTGTAGAATAAATGTAGTTAAAAAAAATGAATACTTTTTCATACTTTAGGATTGTTTCATCTTTTGGTATAATAAGGGGTAGATTTGATGGCTATTTGCATCTATTTCAAAAATCGCAAAATAGATGTCTCAAACTTATAATATTAATAACTTAAGTGTGAAAAAATTTGTTAGATTTTTTCACAAATTTTAATTACTAATTTTAACAAATTTTTATAATTGAACATAAGAAAAAGTCAAATACATAAATCTACAAAATATATTTATAATATATATATATATTAAATCTTGTTTCTATTTACTTTTAAGTATATTTCATAAAATTTTCATGTAAATAAAATTTAACTTTACAAAACAAGGGCTCTTTATAAAAATTGCTTAAGAGTATGCATGATCATAGATTTCATGTATCCTTTGAAAATTTTTTCAGCTCATACAATTTTATTTCTTTTTCATGTTTATAATTCTGTCTTGAACCTCAGACTGATTATTATTGGAGTTATCTTTTCTGACAAGTGACTAATGCAATCTGTCAAGCTATTTTCACAGAACTGTATCTTATCAAATAGGACTTTTTAAAATATTCTACCTGATAGAATATTTTGAAAAGTCATTTCATTATATTTTAAAGAATTTAATGCTTTGCATGGCAAACCTTTTCATTATGTGTTTTTGATATTTTTACTAATCAATTTTGGATTTATTTATGGACTACAACTCTCACACCCATAATTGCAACATCATATAAATTTTTATTCCAAAACTGATTTATCCTATAATTAAAATTATATTATATTTTAGATCATGGAGCATGTATTTTTGACATGTTCTATTCAATTTTTTGGATTGTTAATAAATTATTGTAGTTAGTTTTTCCATAAAACATTGAGGTTTTCAGCTGTGTTTGATTTTTTTTTTCCAAATAAAGAAGGCATTTTTGAAAGTGTATATTTTTTTTTACTTATTGTTTTGTGATTTTAATTAAGGAAATTAAGATCATTTTAGTTTTAGCCTATTTTATTGTATTTTGATTTTGCTGTGTGATGTTAAAATAATTATTCACAAATGGAAAAATTAAATAGGATATGAAAAGAGGGAGAACCTCTTATTTCTTATCTTATTAAATATCCGCTAAAACAACTTATTATTATTAAGTGGTAATTATTCTTTGCTGAAGTATTCAGTACATAATACATTTCATACAATGTTATTATAAGTGATGGAACTTTCTGCTTGTGATAAAACAAACTTAACTTCTTAGGTAATAGTTTGGATTATTAAATATTCAGCAAATCTGACTTACACTGCTGATTTGTGCAGAGAACAGAAAAATGCTTAGTGACAGAGGACCTAGAGATAGCGATAGCTTGCTCCCTGAAGCAATTCTATTACTTCTTTTCAACAAAGAATCACATTTCACACACAACAGTTGTAAAATAAAATTATTCATATGTAATAGATGACAAACAGATTATGATGGTTTGAATAACTCAATAACTTGGTTTTGAATAAAAGAAAAAAAAATAATTTCTTGCAGTATAGTGATTTGGATATTTAAAATTTTTGCAAGACTTTTGTTGATTTTAGCATGTAACTCTGAAAGATATCTGGTGAACAGATGACCAAGAATACAATCTGGAGTAATTCAATGATTAGTTTTGAGCAAGAAATTATTTTATGGAAAAATCAATTATTTAAAATAAAATCTGATGTAGTTTCTGCTTCATTTTGCAGCACAACTATTATTCTTTTGTTACAATTGCCAAACAAATTAACACCAAAAAATAAAAATGACATGTTACTTAATAATGGAAAAATGTAATGTGTGTGAGGAAATTTGTCATTTTTTTATTTTCAAAATGTGAAATGATTAACATCATTTATTAGTCAGGTCTTGTATTTCATTGAACATTGCATTTAAAAGTTAAAAACCATTTGTATTTTTAAAACTGTTTGCTATGTATTAAATTCAAATTGAAAACTTAGCTTTTATCTTTTTTTAAATCAAATATCGATCATAATTATATAATTGTAAATCAATGTAAAAATAAAAGTTATCCGTCATAACATATAATTTTAGCTCTAACTATAATTTAATTTATCCAAATATACATTAAATTGAAAATATTCTTAAAAATATTGATAAATTGATATTTAGATGCATTTAATATATATATATATATATATATATATATATATATATATATATATATATATATATGAGGAATCTGAATATCTGTGGATGAAATTTTAGGTTTGAAAAATTGTTGAAAGTTTGAAAATTAAGAACAAAAATTGAAAATAAGAAATAAATTTCTTATAATAAATGTATTTAAACTGGAATATTTCCAATTTCTAATGCATTTAAAGTCCATAAAGACAAAAAACAGAATAATTAAATGAAATTTTGTGAGGCAAAAAATGTTCACTATATATAAAGATTAAATTAAATTATAAATTAACTAAGCTATTGCTTTGTATTTTTTTCTTCACAACAATGCAATATATAATTGATTAAATGTGTCTTGTAGAAATGTGATGTTTTCATTGCATGCACATTTATATATGTATGTAAGAAAGAACAATTTTTTTGTAACATATTACATTACATAAATATTTTTTAATTGTTTCAAGATATTTTTTAAAAATTTTAGTATAGTTTATCATGCAAAATCTCAAGAAAATGAAGAGGAAAGCATCAAAATGTTCAATGAGTTTGTTGAAGATGCTGGAATGGCAGAGGTAAAATGCACAGTTTTCGTGTGAATATATATTCTATTAATCTTGTACTCTAATAACTATTTTATATTTTAGTTTCCAGTAATCTCAATGGTAAAAACAAACATGTTTTTTTAAATTTCCGCAACTATATAAGACAAGTGTATCTTTAAAAAAGCTGTAGGAGTTCAACCTTGTAAGATACAAGGCACTGCACATAATTCTTTGAGAATATTCCTTGAAGCTAATTTTCTGAATGCAATTTTCAAGATGTATTGTAATTTTTTTTAATATTATATTTTGATGGTTAATATATATATATATATATATATATATTTTAAAAATTAGTTATGAGCATTTTTCCTTTAACTTATATAATTTCCAAAATCTTGTAATTATTTGTATGGCCCTTGAAATAACTTGATTGATGATTGTAATTTTAATATGAATTATAATAATATAAAACTTCATACTGAAATACACTTTTTTCACATTAAAACACAATTAAAAATAATTATATACCTATATGGAAATTTTTTATAAAAGCTTCATTAATATAAGAGTGGAAATATTTCTCTTAGTATTCTTATTAAAAAATCAATTTAATGAATGCAAGAATCTTTCTTTGATTGCTCCACTTATTTTCTGATTACATTCATTTTGTATTTATCAAGATATTTTTAATATTCTTGTTTTGACTCTTATAATTTGTCTCATGAAAAAATTCTAGCTTAATAAGCAATGTGCAAAACAAGTTTTCTTAAAATTAGCTTTATATGTTTTTCCTTTTATCATGCATATGTTTCTAAACTTATCATTGTAAGCAATACTGCAAAATTAGATTTCAACAAAATGCAATGAAGTTTTAATTTGTTAAATTGGTTGCTAAGGCCTCAGAGAGAAAAATGAATAGGTTGATGAATACCTAGAAATAGAGATTCGAAAGAAAAATGTGACAATTTCATTAAATTACTTTTGAATTTTTCACAAAATATATCTAACATTATTTTCTTTTTATTTTCTTAATTTGATTTGTTATTCAGCTTCTTACCCTTTTTGTCAGGAAACAATGATTTTCAATACACTCATGTAGAATATCAAAAAGAATATAATTTGTTAATATTCAATTTCATATAATCTTTTATATATACTGGGGAATTTAAAGTAAATAAGTGGAGAGATCTTTGATAAAATATGTATCTTTTTTCCCCATAAAATAGCAGACTCAGTTTTTATTTTTTAGGCAGACTTAACATTCTGCTATTCATATCTAATCTCCTGCTCTGCTATACTGCAATGAATATTCAGTTTCATTTCTCAGAGTTAAGTTGAATTTCATGCTATGAGCTGCTTTCATTTTAAATAGTTAATGTTAATTTCTCCAGAAATATCTTTTGAGTGCTTTACAATTGTAGATTTGTAACTTTTTTATATGAATAATGAGAACACAGCTAATAAAGCACATTTATTCTTATAATGTTTATAAGAATCCATGTGCCAGGATATTGAAGACCAATAAAATTTCTATGATATTTTAGGTAGTGGCATTTGCATTAAAACTCCAAAAAATAAATTTTTATGCTAACATAACCCAAACTTCTGCTTCGTTTTCAAAAATGAATTACTTGCAATTGATATATGTCTTGAGTCCATTCTGAATGAAAATAATTATGACAACTTTAGGATTTTATTGATAGTTTGACCTTGATTCAACATCCCTATACTTGGATCCATATTGGGAACAACACAAGTAACTATTTTATTCAAGTTAAGACTTATTTCTCTATTCAACATGGCATTTAGTTCCAGTGAATTCCATCCCACATTGAATTTTTTGGTAATGATATGACAAAGTTTGCAAAGTAGGTCAAAGTAGGTTTGTAGTCATCCAACGCCTTCTTTTTCAGAGCTAACCTACCTTGAATTTTTTCCCAGAAAAATTTCAAATTAAGAAGGATTGGTCGGTACCCTCCACTCACTTCTAGTACATGGGTAGTAAACCAGGCCCATTTTTAACACTCACACATAACAGGAAAACCTGCAATAGCTCTTATGTCTTGCTCTACCTGAAATGCAACACATTTTCTGAAGGAAATGAATCTTATCTTCTTTGTCCAAAATACCACCAACACCAAGCTTATGCTAAATATATCTTGGGATGTTTTATTCCTTTGGGAAGAAATATATTCTTCCCCTCTTGTTTTTGATTTCTTAAAGGTCAGCGCATTCTGGAAAATAATAAAATTCATAAATTAAACCTTAAAATAATTTTTTATTTGTTTATTTGACAGTGAATTCACATGAACATTTGACTAACAAATACTATCATGAAAAAGATTAAATTTACCTAAACAAGATAGTTTGTTTATTATGCATGTTAAGGAACATATTTCTTAAAATTTCTTTCAGTTTTAGTTTTTATGTTAATTATAATTTATTATTAATTTTACTGACTATTTTGTAATTTTATTCTTATTTCAGAATATTTAATTCACACATGTAATTTCTGTTTGGAAATTATACATGCCAATATTAATGGAGCATTTCTTGTTTTATAAAAAAGTTAGTCAAATGTTGGTATTTTGAAATAATTCCAAAGGTAAAGTGACATTATTTTTAATTTCTTTTTATTATAATTTCTGGAAGAAATGCTACTTTTACCATTGCAGTATTTCTATCTGTGCACTGTTTATGTACACATAAAAAATCTTTTACTGAGGTTTGCATAATGGATTGAAAATTCATGGAAAATAGTGAAAATACCATTAGTAATGTCAGAATTCAAATAAGCAGAAATTGTACCTCGAGATAAATTGATTGTTCATCAAGAATGTGTAAGTGACAACCAAATAGATTTGCTTTAATTAGATCCAAATTTGTTTAATTTTTTTATTGTAAATTATAAAATATCATATCATGTTGGTAATGAACAGTTATTTACAAAATTTGTATTGTAATAAACAGTTTGTTGTTATTATACTTTTTAGCAGAAGTAAAGTTTAAAGTTTCTCTTCATGCAATTTAATATTTCATTGTTACAATATTCTTAACAAGTATTAAGCATACAGATTTTTTTTTCGTGATTAAGTATAAAAACATTGTGGTCATATAAATGCATTAGTATATTTTCAATATTTCTCCATTTTAATTTATTATTCAGTTATAATCTCATTTTGTGCATTTTTATGTAATTGGAATGCCATTCAACATAAGACATTAGTGATGATTTATTTGCTATGACACCAGTACATTTTCAATATTTCTCACTTATAATTTATTTTTGAATTTTTTTAAAACTGATATGCAATATATCATATCACTGGATCAGAAAATTATGACTTCAAGGCTTGTAATAATTCCATTTGTAATTTAATTAAAGTAGCATTTACACTGCTGCAATGTTTTTATGGCATTTAAAGTATTTTATGTCATTTTCTTTTAATCTGATGTGGTCTTTCTTCTGGAAATTACAGTATTTTTTTGTGATTATTTTTGTTCCTTTGCTTCATTTATTATTATTATTATTATTTTAATAATAAATAATGGATATTATTTATTATTTAATCATTATATTTTAAAAAATTATGTTAGCAACAAATCTGTAATGATTCAAGTTTTATTTATAGGTATATTAATAATTGTAAAAATGTATAATGTATCAATAAATATCCTTTATTTTTACTCAAAATTAGAAACATAATGCATATTTGTCAATATATAAATATAAAATTCATAAATATCTTGCTTTATGTTATTTATGAATTTTACAATATCAATATATGAAAATATAATTTTTTTTAAAATGATGATAGGAAAAAAAAAAAAAAAATTGCTGTCATATATTCCATAACAGTGTATTATTTTACATAGTAATAAAATGATAAAGTATCATATTTTTCATATGCACCTGGTCCATTTTATACTACATTTATAATAAATTATTTTCTGTGAAAGATATAAAAACTCAATTTTTAATTTTATACACAAAAGAATCTTCTTTGTGTATAAAATTATAACCAACCCATTGATTCTCTATGATTCAGTACATCTTTACAAACACTGTATAAAATATTATTTAAAAAACAATACATTTTTTCATGAAAAATGTACCCAAAATTCAAAACATGCTATAATTAAAAAAAATTATATCCTTTCTTTTCTAAACATGTCATAATAAGGGAGAAAATTTCTCTAAGATCAGGTGTGAAATATCAGATATCGAGTATAATGGTTTCAACTTTACAGAACCAATACAAAAGTAAGCTCATCAGTTTCCATTTGTTTGTTATCTTATTGGGTTTGTAATGTCGCTTGTTATTGGGTTTAGAAAGTTGAGCAAGAAGATAAAATTTTATACAACAAATAACAAAATACATGTGATTATGTTTAGGAAGATTCTAATAATAGCGGGGTATTTCATTATTTTTTATAATTGAAAAGTAAGTTTCAAGAATAGAGAAAAAAGGATCTTGCAATGGCAATGATATTAAACTCTGATAAGTCTTCATATAGTATTCTATATTATGAATAAAAATTCTGCATACCTCTGTATATAATTTGTTGACAAGTTCCTTATATTCTGAACAATTATTTATATCAAACTATGTTTAGCTATTTAATGTTTGCCCTCAGTTAATGGAAAAATACCTAGTTTTTGTAAGATTAATGAAATTATGTTTGAGCTGATATGTATATAACATACTTTTAGAACATGTGTTCTAAAATTTTTATATAAAATTATATGGTATTTCTCTACATTTTAAATTTCTAATTCTTCAAATGGTGATGGCATACTTGTATCTATTAATCTTTTATTTTCTTCCAACTATAAAAAGACTATTTTTTGACTATTCATTGTAAATTTGTATTGTTGTATTAAATCACAGTAATATTATATGTGCACGTACTAGCATACTTTCTTTTATATAGCACAGAATTGGACTCTATCTGTTTAAATATATATATATTCATTCAGTAATATTGTTCAAAATTTTAATATATTATAAAATCCTAATTATTAAATCCTATCCTGAAGCATGAACTAAGCTTGAACATATGTAAAGTTATGCCATGAAGTGACTGCTATCTTAGAGAGATTGATAGTAAGGCATATGAGAAAAAGATAATAGCTGCTGATCATGTTTCTTAAATCAAATTTAATTAGAAAAATCATTAAAATACTTTTGACAGATATTATATCATGTGGATGTATATAATAAGAAATAATGTTATGAAAGAAACATTTATTATGATTGCAATGTAATCTAAAATTTTTAAAATGCAACGAGTATTAAAACATAAAATAAAAACCATTTACATGAAGAGTGTGATTATAGCATTTATTATCAAGTAAATGGTTTTGTGCATATTTTTAAAGAATTCAAACATTTAAAGTTTCGCTTGTATAAAATTATTAATTCATTGCTTACATTTGCGTATATAAAATTATTAATTCAAAATTATTTAAAGGAAATGGTAAAATTTCAGTCATTATGGTACTATTAGTATTCTCTATAGAAAGCAAAGTGTTGCAACAAAAAAAATAATTAAGAACACAATTTTTCAAAAAATGAATTTGTCGAATACATTTAATATAGCTATATATTGGCTGCATCATTATATTTTTAACTCACATCTCTTTCAATTTAACACTTTTAAATAGCTTTCTCCATTATCATGTAGAACTTTCCCAAATTATTTACAATTGTTGTGAAATTATTCTGCAATTTCATATTACAAAATTGAAATTATTAAATGAATGTGCTTTCTAAATTCAGAAATTTGGTTAAATAAAACCAGCTGCAGCTTAATAATTACATTTTATGAGAGTTTAAGTTGAACAGATGAATTGGGTTATATTTTGATTAAATTTCAAGTAATGTTTCTCTTGTATAATTTTCAATTCATACTATTATATTACAGTAAAGTATTATTTGTATGTTATTCATTTCCAAGGCAACTTTATATTTTTATTTGCTTTGAAAACAAAGGAATAAAAAAGTATGTGTTTAAAATTTAAGTTTTTTTTTTCAGAATAAAGATTTAGTATCAAAAGTTCAAAATCTCATTATGTCTGCCAAACAATGTTCTGAAGAACATATGGTAGAAGGATTATATGGAAAAGATGATGTTCATTATTTTTCTGACTTTGATATTAGCTATTTAAGCTCAGATTCCACAGGTATGCAGTATAGTACATGTAAAATACTTACTTTGTATTTTGTAATAAATGTTTTATAGGTTAATCCTTGAAAATTTAAAATTTATTTTTCTAATTCATCCCATTCTTTTAATTTAAAAACTTATTTTCTATTTTAATTCTATTTTTTTTTAATTTAGAAAATTAATAATATGGTCTTATTCTGAATTTATCTATTGATAATAGGCTTATTGTAAGGTTTTCTGGAAGTTTTTATTATAAAAAAATAAAGCACGTTAATACTTAAAACTTTTACTTTTCATTTCGAAATAATTTAAATTTACAAATAACTATATCTGATGAGTTAAATAGGAAAATATAGTCTCTGAAATATTTTAAATGTTAACTTGTGTTGCAAATTAATGAGCAAAATTATGTTATTATGTTTCTGATTGTTTTTATAAGTTTAATTTGAAAATAAAATTTCATTAATATCCAAATTTGAATAATTTTTCAAATATTTATTTATTTTAATATTGTGATAAGAGTACAAATGCTCAAATACTTTTAGTTTTTAAAATATATGTAAAATATTCATATAAAAATGAAAAATGTTGCACAACAGCTTAAAATGTTATTTTATTATTATTCATAGTAATAGTATTTATGAGTGTTAAAATTAAAACTTTAAGCTATAAATTTGAAATATAAAAAATAATTTAGTCATCTTAGAAATTTTTTTTATTTGTTTACAAAAATTTCATAAACTTCTATTATCAATATGATATTATTGGCTTTATTCTTTTCCCTAACTTATCAATCCAATTTAACTACTGCATTTTTAAAATAATTTTTATTATGTTATAAAACATTTCTGATGTTTGTTCTTTTAAAAATCAAAAAGCATTCAAGAAATTTGTAATTTTTCAGAAAAGTTAGTAAATATATTATTGAAAACAAAATGTTATTATATTCCGGATTTTTGCAGATAAAAATAAGGCCTCATATTACTTGTTATTGGATATTCATGGAAAAATCATAAGAAATATGTAATACAATAAACTTTGCTAAAATGCAATCGATAAACTTTACTAATATTCCCTTTATATTTCAAATGAAATCGAATTTTCATTTTATATTAAATGAATATTCTCTTTTATTTTCCTAGAAGATTTTCCCAAATATTTTTTATTAATTAACAGTTAATGAATAGTTTTGTTTGTCAACCCCATTTCTTCAAAAATGGCGTTTTCAGATCATAAATACTTTTAAAAAATGTATCGATTTCAACTAGTAAATTTATTATAAAGTTTAATAATATTTGTGTGACAAATTCCTATCTATTATTAACAAAAACAATTATATTAGAGATGGTTTAATGTTTCAAGCTGTATTTATTTAGCCTGGAAAAATTTTTATAACTGTCTTGAAGTATTTCAAATATGTCAACCTAAAAATGTTTTCATTTATTTTTTGTTTTAGATTATCTGAAGTACACTGAAATGATTGAAGAAGAATATAAATTTATTCCAAAATCATGTTATGACAATATGCGTTTAAAGGTAATATGCTTATAATTTTAATTTAAATTGTAAAATTCAACTTTTTTTTCTTCATTTTTTAAGATTAGTACTTTTTTTAATATGTCGTCAATAATAAAGATATGGTACAAATTGTTTTTATATATCTTTACCTATTTCCTGTAAAACAAAATTTATTTTCTCAATTCAAAATATTAAAAAAATTTAAGTTCTTTTTTTTACAATAATTTTTTTAAAAGAATATAGAGTAATCTTACTAAAATTATAAATTTAGAAAGCCAAATTAATAAATAAGCAATTAAAATTAGAAAATTATAAAAATGATTATGATGTTGCATAGGTTGTATAATTATTCATATAATTAAACTAGTGCAAGATTTTTTTTAAAAAAAAGATTTAAAAGTAATCTGATATACATTAATTTTATCATTTGAAGATTAGGTTTTTGTTCACTAAATTTTTTTTATCCATTTTGGATATTTAGACAAAATTATTTTTACTATAAATAAAAATGATCTATTTACACATATTAATAAAAGGATTGGTTAATATGTGTAAATAGATCATTTTTAATAATAAAAAATGTAAATAAAAAGAATTTGTACGTAGGGAAAGAAACTAAACATTTCTATCTAAAATATATATGTATTCAAGTAAAATATAATGTGATATCTCAATTTAATGCATGCAATAGTTATTGATTTTCTGCATGACTATTTTCGATGTTCGATTTTCTTAAAGCAAGAACTTAATGGGAATTTTCTCTACCTCTCGGGAATTATAAAACATTTTTCAAAGCAAACCATTGAATAGAATTGAAATATTTGTCATTGATCTCTCTTTAGTTAATTATTGAAATCCAATAATATATAATTAGCTTGAACATGATAACATTAGGTATTCTTGATGTAAATAAAAAAATGCATTTAAGATTCTGAGTGATAATGTAAAATATTACTTTAAACTATTCTCAAAACAATAATATTAAAAGACAAAAAAAAAAAAAAAAATTATGTTTTTGATTCAGTTAGTAAAATAAGATATCGATTGTAATAAATATATTATAAATAGAAAAAGAAATTTTTATTTCTTTGTTTTTTTCGGATTCTATGTTGTTTTTGTTTTATCTGAATTTAATGTTTTCAGCCTATTGCAGTATTTGCTTCTGTTTTTCAAAATATATTAAACCAGAACTCCATTGTATACTTTTTCTAAAGTGTCATTTTATTTTTCAAAATTTATTAATAAATTTATCATTTATATTAATGTTAAATAATGCTGTCCTTAAAAATTGTTTTGAGAGAGCATATTTAACTCTTTCACAAAAGTTGTATTCCAAAATAAAATATATAATTATATATTTCAAATGACAAAGAAGTATATAATCAGAAGGAAAATATGACTTTTAGAAAATGGGTTTAATTAATATTTTAAAATGGTTAAGATTAAAGATAAATTATTTTAATAGGTTATAGTATTTTAATTTTTGCTGAGGAGAGGGCTCATAAATAAAAATAGTTTTTTTTGAAAATATTTTAAGTGACAGTGAATAAGTTAAAGAACGTAAAGTGTTATAAATTATAGGAAAAAAACATATCAATTATTTGATTTCTACATTTAATTTTAAAGTTACCAGCTATCTAAAAATAAATGCATTATATAAGTAAAGTTGTCACTAAAGATAAGCTAATTAAAGAAACATACATTGATGTTATCATATTAAGATGTTTTTTATACAAAAATTAACTCATTATTTGAAATTAATTTCTCACAACATTATAAATAAGTTTGATTTCTTTTAAAAAAGACCAGCTTTCTAAAATGGTTTGAAATTTTACAAGAAAAAAAAATAAATAACATTCAATTGTATAAATTTATTAATTATTATATTACATCAAAATATTAAATGAGGTGATTATAATTAAAGTTATGATATCAAAATAATATTAAATCATAGATATCCATCAAAACAAGAGGGCTTTATTTAACAAAATCGAAACATCACTCTAAGTAGTTAAGACTTTTAGATAAGATTTTTATCAAAAAAGTTCATTTTACTTGTTAACTAAATTCCTGGGTTGTATCTTTTTTATTCCTTTATTAAAACAAATGAAAAAGATATATTTTCTCTTTCTTTAAGCAATAAGTTTTGTGATTGTTTAGTCAAAATTTAATTCATGGTAACTAATGATTTTTACTGTAAAGCATACTTTTAAACACCAATTTTGTCCTAAGAGTGAAAATTTAATAAAAAATACATATTTCATGAAAAATTTTTTGTCATCTTTTGCTAATAACAAACTGCTAACAATAACTAGTGCCTTTAGGGAACTTTCAAATTTAATAAATTAGTAATGTCAAATATATGATTTATAGTTATAATCAATGTACAAAAAAATATTTTTACATATGTTAACACAGTAACACATGAGCCATATTTGTATTTTAAAACTTTTTTTAAAGATGTATGTAGTTGGAATTCTTTTTAAGGGTTGAAGTTACTTTGTATTAATTATTTATGATTTAATTACACCCTTATGAGCTATTTTGTAAATATTTAGGATGAAGAAAAGAAATCCATTATTTGTGCGTGAATTTAACTTGTTTTGGACTCGCTTTGTGAATGATTTAAAATTGCATTGTGGTTGAGCCTTAGCTTATGAGGCTGCTAACATGCTGATCAACTTTGATAATTTCTGTGACCTTATCCACATCTTTGACTATGAGCTACCTGTGTGAGGTGACTTTTTTAGCATTAAGAATACTTGAACAGAATCGAAAACAAAATTGCATGTAATTGGCTATTACAATATTGAGACCACATAGTCCATAATCCCAGCTTCTTGGCTTGCATTTTAGCCTTTCTCAAAGAAAAACTGTAAAATGTACTGTATTTTCTCTTTATTGACTCCCAATTTTAATTTCTTATAACTAACAACTAGTTGGACCAAACAAGTTGTTTTTCACCAAAAGAATTTTTTAGTGCAAAATGTCACCTTTCCAATGAGCATAAATCTGAAATTAATCTATTAATACTTTGAGAAATTGACTATTTTAGCTATCTAATGAAAAAAATAATGGCTATCTGTTCCCTCAAATTAATATATTTAGTCAATAATTTGTTATATAGATGGCACTATTTAGTTGTCTATCCTTACATTTAGTAAAATGTATAAAATTCTGAAAACAATTTGCAAATATTTTTTATTTACATTCTGAAATCAAATATATTAAATTTTGTAACTGTATAAAATTAAAATATTTATTAATAAATATGCATTTCATTCTTTCATATTTATATTTCATTTTAATGTTCTGCACCACAGGTACTTCAGCATTTTCTGCAAATTCCAAATATATATGCAACAAAGGTATTTCGTCAAAAATATGAAAAATTAGCCAGATGTAATATTGAAAATGAAATCAAAAGTTTGAACAAGAATACTTCATGATGACTAAGTATAATTAATCTTCAATTGATTGTGAGTGACAGAACAAAAATAGCACAGAATCTTCCATAAGCTTATGAGCACCTGTATGTTTATGAAAATTACTTATTGAATGGAATTCCTCAAATTCAGTAAATTTTTTTAATAAAATAAGAAATAAACATAAAATCTTTATTTTAATAGTCTCCATACTGAATCAGCAAAACTCTGTAAATATATTTACTCTCATTGATATTTCTTCTACATCTTGAAATTAGTTACATTTTTAAGTTTTCATAAAGTAAAATAATTAAGAAATTTTGAAATAGTGAATTTGATTGGAAATTTATTTAAATTTATAGTTATTTATTGGAAAATGCAAACAAGTTGATGGTTGTTATTATTCTTCATTGGAATATATGTACTCATGAATTTCTAACAATTAATGAGAAATTTATGAAATAATATATTTAAGATTATTTTTAATTTCTATTTGTACTATTGCACTGACATGAAATAACCTTAAAAGGTTTTCAAATTCCGTAAAAATTTGGAAATAAGATTGTATTAGAAATTATTTTTATAATTCATTAATATTTATATTTGAAATTAAATGTTTTACAACATTTCTTTTACGACGATTAGCATAATATATAAATTATCAAGCATTTTTCATTTAGAAAATACATTTATACACGCTATTAAAATTCCAAAGCTATTAAGTAACTTTGATTGGCAATATTAATACATTCTTCAATTATCGTTTTGAATAATAAATTTGTATTTAAAGTGTAATATAATACATTAATGAACTATAAATTTAGTAAATATAATATACCTAATAAATTTTATCTTTACGTATTGCTTAATAAGGACAATAAAAATAAAAGCTATTTGAAATTACTATTAATTTGTGTCATGACAATATATACTATTTGTACTTAATAGGTATAAGAAGTATACGATTTGTTTTTATATATTTCTTATAATTATAAATAATTGTAGATTTGATTATTTTTATCTTTAATTATTAAAGTAATCAAGTGTATCATTTTTAATACCAGTGTTACTATTTCTCTACATTGCATGTTGATACAAGTAGTCTTATTAAATATTATTTTAAATTATGTGGATGTTATACATGAAATTTTTTACATAATTTCCAATTAAGAAAAACAGTTAAGATGAAAATTTGTTCAACTATGAAAATTCATATTTAAAATTAACTATTACATACAAATGGCATAAAGTTATTGAAGATTTTGTATTTTTAATTATATTTTGCTAAGCATAGAATACTGTATTTTTTATTATATGCACGATTTCTTTTCTAAATTATAATATTGCTATTGCTAATATAGCTGTTGCCTTATACATTATATATTTTCTAAAAATTAAACACTTTTAAACTTATGTATCTTGTTATTAACATTGTATTATTATACAAAAAGGGCTAATAATATTTGCTGTATAAGATGTCAAATATTTTAATAATTAGTCTACAGCATATTTAATTTCAATGTAATTAGTATTAATGGTCTCTTGTGTTTGGAAGAAATTATTAAAAATTTTTCTTCCAAGATAAGTTAAAAATAATATTTTTAAGTACATTTTTCTGTAAATTATTAGTTTTGTATTTTGAATAAAGAGACTTGTGAAATTCAATGCCAAAATTTAGAATGAAATAACCATTTTACATAATTTGCAAGAATTTGTATTTAGTTAAATTGCACTTTGTTTCCTCTCATAGGGATTGCTAGTGAGCAGTAGTTTTATATTCATGAAATTTATAGAAATAAAACTAAAAAACTTTACACCTTGTTTATTTTATGACACTTAATATTATATTTCATTTACAATTTATGTTTTCTATTTTAACATTACAGTATTATTTGTATGTAACTGAATTTTTTTGTAATTATTTATCATTCAATGCTTAGTAAATAGGATCAACAGTCATTTTTAGATTGCTTAAGCAGTTCTCACTCTTTACTGTGTAATTAGTCTATATTTATTTAGTTTCAATTGTATTGAAAAAAAATTTTTTTTCTAAGGAATAATAGTATAAAAAATATAATTAAAAAATCACATTCAAATTAAAAATTTTTAGAATTATATAAAGTTTATGAATCAAAAATAAGTATTCTATCATCTAATTAAATATAAATCTTTTCACATAACTTAAATTTTGCATTTTTAAGGACAAAGCTGAAAGAATGTATTTGAAATAAAATATTTAAAAAATATCTGATTGAAATTGAAACTGTGAAATCAAAAAGTAGCAATGGGCCAATTTAAAATGATTTCAGTAATAATGATACTTAATTATTGATGGAATTTTTTTAATTATTATATACTTACCAAAAAATTTTTTCAAAAAGCATACTTATATGTTATTAAGTTTTCTTAGATAAGCTATGTTAAAACATGCCATTAAAAATCTAGTCACTAAATTAACATTAAATTATAATGATTGGGAATAGAAATTTTAAGTACATTAGTTAATATATAATTTTGCATAAAGGAAATTTTCAATGAATAAGAAAGCTTTATTACTTATTTTATAGTTCAATGTTCATTCATATTTAACATAAATAGAAATTTAGTATTTTGTATCAACTATGTTTTGTTTCCTTTCACAAAATATTTTGTCTATTATTTTAGTATGAACAATATTTTCTTTTATATATTTTGTGTTCTTCTTTTATCCATATTTTTAATAATTTCAAGGATTTAAAATTTCTCTTTCCCTCTATATATGTACACACAACTAAGTGTTTCATTTATCAAATATACTAAAAATATTTATAACTAGTTTAAGATATATAAAAGATAAAATATTTGATTAAAAATGTACATGAAGTCTCATTAACACGAATAATTATTACACTTTCAATCATGGCATTAGATTAACTTAAAATAGCTTTACACTTTTTCGTGAGATTTTTCAATTAAATATAATTTATGTACATTGCTTCATTATGTTTAGAAATACTGTTTTTAAATAATAGATAATATGAAATAGAAAGTTGGATTTAAAAATAACTAATTTTAATTTAACTTAACAAAATCTATTTAAACGTTTTAAATACTTATAGAAAATATCAATTATTTTCTCTCTCTAGAAATGTTTTTTACAACAAAACTTTGATTGTTTACAAGTTTTATAGTTATTTATTTTGATAATAGTGAATGCAATATTTTTTTCAACTTTTACTTCACAAGATAAACTTTTTAGAAATCTAACAGATATTAACTTTATGTTCCTAATTTTGATTTAAAATTACTTAAATATATATATTAATGAAATGATAATTTGAATTTAAAAAGCAAGAACTTTTGTTCTTTATTAAAAAAAAATTCTGTCTGGATAGATATTTCTAATTACAAATGGTAATGAAATATTTTGACAAGAAATAGTGAATGAAAAATTTTCAGAATGAAAGCTATGAAACTATGCCTCAAACATTCTATTCCAAGATTTTTTTTCAATGTTTAATCAAAATTATATCAATGAATCGTAACCAGACATTAATTACGTATTAGTAAATTAAATAGCTCAGCACAATTTCTCGCCAAAAACATAATCCCAAATAATTTCTGTATTTTCTAAATTTATACTTTGAAGCAAGAATTTTTAGAAATAATGGATGAAAATTAGATTTAATAAAATATTCTATGACTCTTGAAAAAACATAAGATATACATTTTTTTTTGTAAAATTGTCACATATTTTTACAAGTATGAAAATGTAACTACAGCAGAACTTGTCTTCTGAAGTTAAAATCTCTGATAATAAATTATATAAAATTTGCAAAATGACAAAAATCATAGATGATTATAATAGAAATTCATAAAACAATTATTTTTATGAACAAATAACAGTTCAGGTATTTGATAAAAGTTTTTTTTTTTACTTTACTTGATTCATAAATTAAATAATTCAGATTTAATATAAATACTGTTTAAGCAAAACAAGGACATCTGTTCATATTTTTATTAATGCATATTCAATATGTGTAAAATTTTTATTTATTCAATAAATAACATCTTGTTAAAAGTAATTCTTTTATATATATATTTCATTATAATACATCTTGTGTAAGTTCTATAAATATTTTAACATTTGTACAAAAATCACACTAGAAAATGGAGGTTGCATAGTTCCATATATTCTTCAACTTATTCTTTCTCGAATCACACAGTACTTTTGTAGAAAGTGATTTTTCACACATGTACAATTCACAGCTATTTCAATTTTGTATATATAAATTGCTAAACAACACATCAGTGACATTCAACTAATGCCCAGAGGGTGTAAACTATTCTTTTTCATCACCTGGGAATGTACTGATCTATTTTGGACTTGGAGTCTATAGATAAATTAACCTGTTTGGCACATTGGGGATGTGTTATGCTTGCATTGGAATGCCTTGCAAAAGCTGGTTCTACAAATGATCGCTTGCATACTGCACAAATCCTGGAAAAAAAAAAATTATAACTTTGTAATTTTGTCTATAACTTTGAACACAATAAAGGTAATTATATTATTTTTCATTTATTTTATAAAAAAATTGCAAGGTTCTAAAACTAGAAATAATAAAACTTTTTGGCACTTTTCTATTTTGTGGGCTGTGAAACAATAACCAACAAAATCGACACAGTCAACATATAACAAAACAATACTAGATAACTGTACATTAAATTCTTTTCATGCGGAACATGTATTTGAAATTTCTTTGTTTCTGGATTGTTGGTATTGATTTTTCTGCTAATTATTTACTTGCCATAGATTTCAATATTTGTAAATTGTAGAAGCTTGTAATAGATTTATTTCTAATGAGATGATTTTAATGAATAAGAATTAAAAGTTCTTTGTATTTTGCTTAGATATTCAGAGAAAAGGATTTCGCCCACAGCCCCCTGGAATATTTTTTAACTCAAATGTAAATTTAACTTGAATGCAAATTACCTATCCTCAGTCATAACAATAGAAGTATTTTCCACATGTATTTTAGAGAATTTCACTTGTAAGTGTTCTCCTCTTGAAAGAGCACTTTGAAGCCTGCAACAGTATCGATGATGTAGACTTGATCGTAATGCTCGCACCAAAAATTGATCTAAGATTGCTACTGACCAATGTGATGGAATAAGTTGCAAGACCTAATATATAAAAAAATATATATATTCTTCAATACAATTAGAGTTTCATTAGTTTCAAGAAAAATGAATAGTTAAATAAAACTAAGAATTAAATTTCATTTGAAGATCTATTCATTGAACCATAATAAAATATAGATAATTATTTTTTAACTTTGAAAAATACATAAATTAGGAAAATAAAATTAGATTTCAAACAGTAGCAGTAACGTGGTACTGGTTTAGTATAATTTGTTCAATTATATTAACATTTTACTAAATCTATATTGCTTTATATTTTCTGTAGATAAGACAAGAATTTTCATAACTTTTTCTAATTTTAAATTATACAGATCTATGTCTATACATGATTTTCATATCTCACTATAATATATGCGGATACATATTTTATTACATTGTCACTAACAATACACTGCTAAATATTACAAAATTACTGAATACTAATAACTTTACAACAGTACAGATCAACAGTACTCAATATAATAGAAGACTAATAATTCTAATAAGTTTTGGAAGATGAGATTTGACAGAAGCTTATCAATATATATAATTTTAAAAAATGCATTAATTTCACTTTTAGAAATTTTTTATTTTTTTTTACAAATGTCAAATATAAGTTTAAGCTTTTAATTAACAGAATTTTTAATACTTTTTCACAATGTTTTCACATATCAAGAAAATGCAGTGCAAATATTTAATAAAAATCATAAGCTAATTAGTCACACAAAGGCATAGTTTAGAGAATTCACTGCACACCAATTCAATAGAGATGGTCTTGTAAATAATAATGTCCAGCCAGATGTCTAAAAAGAGCCACCAGTCTTTCTTGGAAAACTAGGAATAGTTCCTCTAGGGATACTAGCATGTTAAATAATATACTGTTTACGAATTTTCTAAAAATATTTCATATGATTTCTTTTTTTAAAACTAAAATCAAAAATTTTGAAAAAACTAGGAAATTGTTGTGATTTTTGAAGCACATGTAATGACATTTTTTCGACTAATAAATTAAAACGAATAAATAAAGATTCATATTTTGGAAGACAAAGAAAGAAAACTTTATTTTTAACATTTAACAGCATCAATTTTTAATGTTAAAGGAACAATGCACATTCTTCCTGATACTGTTTCAACAAGATTTTTATTGGAGAGAAAATTAAAACTCATTATAAATGTTGATGTTTATTGTTTTATACATTAGGTTGGGGAAAAAGTTATCCATTATTTATTCGGTAGACGTCTGTAGTGATCGCTATCTCGTGAAGTATCTAGCAAACAATTTCAAATTTATGCTCATTGGAAAGGTGATATTCGACACTAAAATATTCTCTTGCGGTTTTTTGTTTGATTAATTCAGTTATGAGTACAAGGTTTTAAAAATAGAAGACAACAAACTGAAAATTCGATACATTTTCGTTTTTCTCTTATAATGGCGAAAAAGATAGCCGGGTGGCTAAAATTGTGGAAGGTGTTTATCATCCTATATAAGACTGTAACAACCAGTTACGCACAATTTTGGTTTCGTCGATTCCGTTTGGGTATTTGGATGCTAAAGATGCACCTCGCATGGATACAACATCATCGAGAATGTCTATAAAATATCAAAAATTATCAAACTTGACAGCATGTCAGCAGTCGTAGCTTCGCACAAGACCTAAAAATCTACATGAAACTGTTTCAAACCTTTTTACAAAGCGAATCTGAAAGAAGTTACAAAATGTTCACGTAAAAATAATGGATTTCTTTTTCCCCAACCTAATATATATAAGAGTTTGTGTTTATTTTTTGTATTATCTACATTTATAATATACAAAGCAAGACTTTTACCATCGTCACTAATTTAGTAAGTTCATATTTAATGTGCATGTATCATTGATTTTACTTTCTGAATGCAAAAACTTGTCTCCTAGACATAAATTTGAATGAACATTATTAACAATTTTTGACCCAATTAAGCACAAATGGTTTAAGTAAGCAGTTTGCTTTGTTCAATGTTGTATTTCTGAAAACTCATTTTGAAAGATAATGAATGACAAATGATTTGTTATTTTCTGAAAGATGTTTTTATTTATAGCATTTATGTTATGTCAAAATTACTTAAAAAATTGTGAGAGAAATGTCATTTAGTTTCTATCAAGACTAATATTTTCAAAATGCTGCATCTTTAAAACAGTTTAAAGATTTCGATCAATGTGTCATGGATGTGGATAAACAACAAATCCAAGCCAGTAAAGATCAACAGTATCAAAATTTTCTTGGAACAAAGCTCACGTAAACCAATATGGAAATTATAGTAAGAGCAAGGAATATTCTATCGCTCAACACACCAGGCTGTGAAATATCATAAAATTTTAACCATATCGTTTACAAAACATGCAAGCATTGCACCTAAATCGAATATTTTTTGTCATTGAGTGACAAAACTGGCAATATGGGCTGTTCCACTTTTTCAACTGAGCTGCAATTTGGTGTTAAGTCTGAATTCTTCAGCAATACACATGCCATACGTACTTCTTTATAGGGTAGGCAACCAGTCATACAAGGAAAGGACAAAGACAGGAGATAGAAAGTATATCTCTGCTCAAACTGGGATTCAAACCCAGGACCACCTTTTCTGCAATCAGGCATGCTGACTACTAGACAAGGTGGGCAACTATTGCACCCAAATGAACTAGGAAAGTGGCTGCATTTTTGCGTTTTATTTCGCCGATTTATTTGCAATAATTATTGGTTTAATGATGTTCACCTCGTAGATGAAGCTTGGTTCCACCTTAATGACTATGTAAATAGACAAAATTTCCACTTATGGAGTCAAAAGAATACATATGAGTTAAGTACATCGTCTTTACATGTACAATACAGGTGTGCACTCTTTCAGGACAAAAAGTGAGGACCAAATTTGTTTTTCCCAGATTATTGATTCTAAAGTGCATCAAAAGATAATTCAAGCTGTTACTGCTTCATTGAAGATACAGGATCATTACTGCTGGTTTCAGCATGATGGAGCTACTTCACACAATTAAAATCCAACAATAGAAGAGCTTAAAAAACTCTTTGATGGCCATTTAATTTTAACCGGTTTATGGTCAAGGACCTCAGACTTTAATCAATTAGGTTTTTTGTGGGTTATCTCAAAAATAGAATTTTCCAGAGAAGTCCTGCAAATGAATTACAAAGCATAGGAAATCTTGTCAGCACTAACAATGTTTGCAAAGTGTGTCAAACATTTTCATTTGATTTATTCACGTTAGCATCTGTCAACACTTGGTACAAGAAATGATAGCAAGAAACATTTTATTTAAATTGTTTTCTGAAAATAAAGTTGTAACAGAACAAAGTTGCATTGCGCATCTTCATTTCAGTTTCATTTTATAAATGATGCTGCAATAGTCCACTCAATATAGGAAATTGTCTTCCACAGTTAAACAAGGTATTTCAGTTTAAGTATGCTTAGTACACATTCAAGGTATACTTCAGTATTTGAATAGTTGCCACATCCATCAGATATATGAGTAATAAGGAAAATCAACAAATACTTTTTTAAAGAGATGACTCTGTATACTTATTGTATGTATATAGTATGGTAAAAACTTGTAGAAACCTTTTAGAAAAAACCTGTTTTTGAAGATTCATAGTATTTTTTAAAAGTAATACCAACAAGTAATTAAAATTATATATGATTAGAAAAACAGTTTAGTCAAATATTAAGAGAACAAGTTACATGAAGAAAGTTATATTACAATATAAAATATGTGGAAAATTAGGAAAATATTTATTCTTTATCAATTTTCCTAAATGTACTATTATAAATAATTTGATACATTATTCTAAATATTTTGAGAATAAAAATTAACACTTTGTTGAGATAACTTTAACATTAATTATGGACTTACAATGCTTCTTGAAAGAGCTAAATTTTTTAATTCATCTATAATATTATATATTAATCAAATTTTTTTGAGCTAATTTTAGCAATTATTTTCCCATTTTGGTTTAAACAGAATCTTGTCCTACATAAATATTATTCCAATTTTGAAAAAAATCTGTAAACAGTGGAAATGTAAGGGAGTTACTGGAGACTCCTTAAATGAACTTTGTAACATACAGAAAAATGAAACCAATGATACCACCATGCAAAACTTTTTCATGATTTGATTGATGTTGAATGTAAGGGAAAATAAATAACAATAAAAACTTATCAAGGGCCATATTAAGTTAGATCATTTTCTAAATTCCTTATTACTTCAATCTCTCTGATGCACCTGCGAACTCACACTGAGTATAAGCAGAATACTGCAAGATAATCAGGGTTGCATTCCTCCTCAATACAGAAATTAAGTGTCGCAGAAATATTCTCTCATCAAGAGCTTTTCAAATACAACTGTTTGTCTGGAAGATTAATCTACACATATGATTTAAGGTACTAAAATCTCAACTACATTAAGTTTCTAAGAGAAAGACAAATTGAATGTGCATCATTTAATGCAAAAAATTATTCAGATTGATTAATAAAAAATACAAAAAGATATTCATATTAACTAAAAACAATGTACATAAAAGTACCTTAGCAATATCAAACTCTGCTAATTCACTGTTAAGTAATTGTATAGCTGCTGGTAACATTTCTTCTTGCTGCAGCTCCCTGTTGAAAACATACTTGAATAACAAGAAACTTTTTATAATACTTTATAAAGCTACTTTAGATATCATTAAAACTCAGACAAATATATTAAAATTAATAATACTTAAAAAAAAATGAATAAAATGTTAATTTACATTTTAAAGGAATGAAAAATTTAAAAGAATCTTATGATAGAATATTAGAAATCTTATAACTCACCCAGCAGTATTATCCAGATAAACACTAAGTAATATGTAAAATAATTTATGCCTATACTTTTTATCTTTTCCAGAAGATATACGTATACAATAGTCTTCAGCAGCATCGTGATCTTGTAACTGGTGCACTAAAATTTTTATTGCTTTTTCATGTTCTTCAAGCTAAAATAAAAGAAAAGTTAGTTTTGATAAAAGCTTAGCATTTAGAGAAAGGAATAATCAAAATAACATAACTTAAAGGAAAAAAAATTTATTGGTTAGTACTTTTAATGAAGTAAATTCTCAACTTTCATCATTTAAAGAAGATTTGAGAAAATTTAACTATTATTCTCTTTTTGCATTCTTCAATTGGTTTAGCAACATTTATTAACCCCTATTTTTTTGCCAAATTAAAAATGCTACCATAATTTACTCTTTTAAATTTTTATATAACAATAAAGAAATATAAACATTAAATAAATGTAACTAATCTCAATTTCAAAACCTACTACATTCTACTTTCAAAACCAATTTTCTTTGATATTATGTATTTAATTAAACCAAATGGAATTCAATGAAAGTATGGCATTTTATCTAATGTGTAGCAGTGTTTAATTCACAAATATTTTAAGAGAGAAAATAATTTCAACCTTTCCATAAAGAATTGCACATTCTTTATGAAGTTGATTTTCTAGTGCCTTCCCAAGCAACAGTTGAACTCTGTATAGTGAAGAATTGAGAAGATGATCCTGAAGTTTTTTCCTAAAGGGAAATTAATAAAACTATTATAAATGCTTAAAAATCAAATTTATATTTGTTTAAACACATAAATTTTTGTGCTTTGAATTTTTTTTTTTTTTTTTTTCCTAAAATAGCATATTTATATTAAAGAAACAATAATGCATTTCCCAGATAAATGAGTTAAAACATACCTAGCATCATTTAAACCAGTTTGTTCAGGCTCAGGAAGTTTCAAAATTTGAAGAACAGAATCCATGTACATAACTGCTAAATGAGTGTGAAATTTTTCTTTCTAAAATAAAAAAATTTCTATAAAAAAATAAAACATCAATTTTATTAACTTAATAATGAAGAATGCATCCACCCAAACTTTGATTACATATTTGATCAATTTCATTAGTGGGCCTGGTAAAAATTAAAGAATGTGAAAATTTGACTGCTACATTGAACAACATTTATCATGTGCCCATTTTATTTCAAAACTAACAAACACATCTGTTTAATTAAGTAATTTATTAATTATACACATCACAAATATATAATATCAAAAAATTATTAAGAAAATATTCAAGGGAAAAACAGCTGAAATGCAGCTCTACCTACAGAATATATAATGTATCAGAATAGACAAATATTGTCAGTTTTCATTTGCTAGAAATATTTAAAAATTGCACTGAGATATACTATTGTAAAACCAAATTATTAAAATTCAATTTGAGGACTTCTCCTGAAAACATTTGTTATTCTCTATTACAAAGTGGAAAATAAATTATAAAGTTGTAGACAAGATAGGCTGCTGCAAATAACTCCTTAAAAAATTTAGTTAAGTATTAAACTTTCAATTAAAATACTAAAATTTCAGTAAATTTTACCAAACAAATAACATTAATGAAATGATATCAATCGTAAACGAATCTGTTTTTAACATAACTTTATTTTAAAAAAATACACTTTTCAATATTTTATGGTAAATTTACTATATCATTCTATTTAAAAATGTGATTTTTAAAACATAAGACATTACAAATTATAAATTGAAAAACACTTTAATAATTAATTAACTTTAATAGTTTAAAAACTTTAATAATCACACAGAAAATAAATTTTAATAAGTCAAATTTTGACTTTTCAGGAATTATCTCCATAAAAAAAACCATTTTCCTCAATAATGGCAATACAATATTTTAATTATAAATAAAAATAAGTGTTCACAGAACACCATAATACTAGCATTTTTTTATTTGAATTACTTGATTATAGAATTACAGGAAATATATTTTAACTGAGGAACATTTTTAATACTATTGTCCACTTACATACATAATACTATTGTTCTTAATTTTTTAAAAGCAAAGTTGAAAATTTGATCACAAATTCCAAAATTCATTTGCATATATGTAGTGAAAAAAAGTATTTGATTTCTAATAAGATGTCGAAAAATCTTGCTGGTACAAAAATATAAACATCCATATTACCTCTAGTTTTTTCTCAAGGACAATATATTCCAAGAATTTTGTCAATGCAACTGGAAATCGATGGAGATATTCCACAATGAAGTCAGGTCTCAGCCTTTCTGAAGGCGGCTCTGTTGAGGGACGATTAATAAAAATCTGAAAATAAAGACTGCATTAAAAAAGAAAAACTATAAATAAATAAGAGCAATATAAGGAGACATGAAACTTAAGCAATAAGGTGGGACATAATATTGAAGACAGAATTAATCATCTTACTTTTACACCATGCTCTTGATCTCTTTCCAAAATAAAATCAACATATTTCCAAAGGAGTAAATGATCACTTAATCTAAAATTTAAAGCAGTTAATTATTTTCTAGTAAAGATAGTGAAAGATGTATAATACTACTGAATTAAATTTAACTTAGGATATTAAAATTTATTTTACATATATTTACACACATTTTTTCCAGAAATACATATAACACATTCTACTGCATCATAGTTTTATGCATATTTCTGCCTGAATTTTTAAAGCAAATAACTGTATTTTCAGTACAAGCTTCAATGAGAAAAAATATTGTAAATAGAGGAGTAATTATTGTAAATTAGGAGTTTTGAAAGGTATTTTCAGTATTTATAAAATATTTTGATGCATATGATTTATGGGCATATTTTTGATTTATTTCTTTATTGTATAGTATTTTCTAAATCATAGATAAAAACAACCAATTTCTTCATTCTCATAAAGCCATGATTTAGCATCAATATTGATAAAAATAATATTTTAATGCAACATATGTAAACAAAATGCATAATGTTTAATTTTTCTTCATGAAAACACTTTAAATAACATTTTTTGTCTGTATTTGTATTATTATATGTATTTAATAATACAAATACAGATAAAAAATGCTATTTATTGTATTTAATAACATAAATTTCAGTTAATATGTCCAAAATCTCAAAAAATAAAAAAAATTTAAGAACTTGTGAATGACAGTTCACCTAATATTTTTTGTTATAAAATTATCTAATGTATAAAAAAATTTAGAAATGCTTAAAAATAACTGATAAAGTTACATACAGAAAATTTTGTGATCAAAAACACTATCAATTAAAGCATTTTTCATTTCATAAATTAAGACAACTAATATGCATGTAATAACAATGCAAAATGAACAAAAATTGGCCTTAATGTGTCCATTTGTTTAATTTAGGTTAGATACATCAGCTCAAGTTATATAAATAATATTCTAAATAATGATACTTCATTTGTTGATCTTTGAGTGGGCTGTTAAATGTGAAGTTGCAAGAATTATATGGGAAATTTTCATTTGTGGAATAGAAGAAAATTTTCCACATGCAAAACATTTTTAATACCCAGTAAAAATGAGAATAATTATTTTCATCATCTTAAAAAAATGCTTAACAATTTAAAAATAGATAAAATTATTTGTAACTAGTAGTTACTTTAATTCTAACATATTAAAACTGCTACAACAAATATGTAGAAATATAACAAAAAATATAGGTACTTTAAAAAACCATATTTTATATCATAAACTCTTTATCAGTGAAGGTAAAATTTCACAGCACCTCAATAACCTAAAATACTCCTTTAAACTTGTCCAATGTTTTTTAACATGAATGAAAATGCTAAGAAATAGTTACATACAAATAACATTCGATTATCAAAATTTTAGCCATCACTGCACACACACACACACACACACTAGAAGTACATATAATATATACAGTAGTTGATATTTGTAAAATAGTTTATTATTATTTGCTATCAAGCTATTAATACATTAAAACTAAGACATTAGTGATAGCAAAAGTTCAAATTTTCAGAAAATAAATGGATATTTTTTTACTTAATAAAACCAAAATGCTCTTTTAATTAGGAAATGCTTTTACAAAAATTAGGAAGTTAACTTACTTGCACAAAAATTCTATGAAATGCGGCAATCCTGGATACAAAGCATCTGAATATTCACCAGATATTATTCTAAAATAAAAGCACTTAATGAAAATATCACTAATGAAAAGCAATATATTATTGATTAATAAATTTTGTTAAGTAAGTTGACATTAAAGAAAAAATATATATAAAAAATAATCACAATATTTTTACATTTGCATTTTTTTTTTTAAATTAACAAATTCAAAGCTATTTTCTTACATATTTGGAGAAATCAAAACATTTTAGAAATAAGTTGCTAAATATAACCTATTAAATATAATTTAAACTTTTGAATAGTCTTTCACTTTATTCAAATATTGAAGTCAATTGCAGGCTTCAAATCTCAAAATCAGTGAATTCCTAAAACCTTAGCTGTATTTTAAATTTTCAAGTATCCTCTACATAGGGCACATTCAATACAAGAAATTGAGAAGAAAACTTTCAATTATTGTTAAGTTCACATTTATAGGAAAAATGGATAATTTCAATTATTTCTTAAATTAAAAGTTCTTTTAAAATTATCTTTACCTCATATTGCCATTCACTCAACTGCAAACTGCTTTATATTATGTTGCAACTCAATGAATTCAAAATAACCAATATACATTTATAGATATAGAGATAAGCTGCAGTTTCGTAGTACATGAAATCAGTTTCAAACTAATTTCTCTTTTGGGGTGGTAGCAAGGCTTAGTTTTATATTTTCAAGATCAAATTTTAAATTTGCTTATTTGCATATTTAATTCAATTCTTTGTGAATTGTTAATTTCATTTAAACCATTTATCCTGATTACCTAGTAATTTTTTGCAGTAATTCTTTTTATAGATTAAGGATTTCTTTGAATGGTACCCAATAATTTTTTAAAAAGTCACAAGACAATAAATACATTTTAACAATATTTAAAACTGAATATAAAGAAAAACAATATAGTATTCATTGCTGAACAACACTTTTTACTATTATTCTAATGTATTAAGGTTTGTGTAAAAAGGATCTTGAAAATAAATTAAAAAAAAATATTTATATTTTAAAATCCTTCAAAAAAAAAAAAAAAAAAAAAGAGAAATACTATGCACATTCAAAAATTCATCAGTGAGTAGGTAATATGGCATATCAACAAATTAAAGAAATAGAATGTAATGGAGAACATCATAAACTATTTAAGTGAACACACAGCATTGCACATTAACAAATTAAAGAAACAGAAAGCACTTAGAGTGCCAAAATTCTGCTGGGTGTATAAGTAACACAGCATATAAATAAAGAAATGATGTAATTAAGAATATTTAAATTTTTCTGATTAAATATATTTTTTTGTTTATTGCATTTGTAAATAGACAAATTGAAAAAATAAATTTTAATTAGGAATATCTAAAGCTTTCTGAATAATTTGGTAGCATGGACAGTTGAAAATTTTGTATCAAATCATTTTACTTCTTTTTATCACAAATGATGAAAATCTCATATAAAAATGATCTATTTTTAATTTTTTTGTATACTATTTTCATGAAGTCATTTAATCTAGAATTTCATACATTTATTATGAAGTAAAACCAATTTTTATCTAATGATTTAAAAAATATGTTTAAAAATAACTAATTCTTTTATTTTTTAATTTTACACAAAAATAATTAAAACATTCTATAATGAATGAACATTAAATTCTATAATAAGCTGATAACAATAGTATGAGTAATATTTATAATAATAATCTATAAATGGATTTATCACAAACAATTACGGAAAATTTTTTCTAAAAATCTAATCAAAAATAAATTTAAGCAACGAATAATTATTTTAATATGATTACTGTAAAATCGAAGAAAAACATTTTTTGGATGTTTACAATTATTGAATACATTTTTTTAAGTTTAATTGTTTACTTAAAATGTACTTATCAATTTTTATCATGAAGTCAATATTTTTCAAGTTAAAAATTTATTTCTAATTATGTCAAAGAGAAAATTTGAATTTTAAAATTTATGATTCATTTCAAACTATGATTTACTTTTCTTTATTTTTTACAATTATAATTTCAATAAAAAATATATTGTTTCAAAATTTAATTTATTTGTAATACCTGTAATTGAAGGCATAGTCTAAAAAGTTTATTAATATTAAATAAATGACAAATGTTTAATTTACATCAAGCTTCTTAAAATTCTATATAAACATTTCTTGTACCATGTTATATTAAAGTATTTATGTACATTATTTATAAAGGATTGCTTAAATTTAATAATTATTTTGAAAAGAAGCTTACAAACTAATATAAAAAAATTAAGACTTAAAAGAAATTTACAAATTATAAATAATAAAAAAAAAACTGAAATGTTAGTTAATGGTACATTAGTATAAAGAATAATTAACGTGGAAACACCACATTAATAAAATTAAAAATAAATTCATCGCGAAAAAAAAAACTCTTTACCCATTTATGGTATACAACTCAAAACTTTCACTACTCAACAAATTATTAATCTATAGAGCCTACTTGAGACCAATTATCACATATGCAGCACCAATTTGGGGCGAGGCTTCAGAAACTAATCTTAAAATACTGGAAGCTCAACAAAGCAAATTGCTCAGACTAATCACGCAGTCCGTTTATTACATTAGGAATGAACAAATTAGAAAAAACCTTGGCATACTAACGGCTATTTTAGGCTTCAATCAATTTCACTATAAAATCAAGGTAAATGGCCCAGTGGCTTACAAACCTACCAAACCTTAGACCTACTTCTTCTTCTACTATAAAGAATAAAAAATGTAACAAAATTTTTGGATTAAAGAAAGAAAATTAATAATTTTATTTGATATTTCAAATAAATAAAATTAAAAGAAATGAGCTTACTTTGCCCAAACACTCAGGGCCAAGTCATTTTCACCAAGCTTCAAATGAAATAGAGCCAATGCATGGTATCTTTCGTATCGCAGTAGGACTTCTACACCTTCTTTAGATTGACAGCCTACATCTGGTCCACTAAGAAATAATAATAGAGATGGATAGTCAATCTCAGCATACAGTTTCAAAAGAGCTGTGTCAACTTCCTGCAATTAAAATTCATGTATTTTATAATTTATTTAAATAATGTAAAAAAATAACAGCTATCTAATATAAAAAAGTTAGCTATTTTAAATTTAATAATTGTTTATCAAAGAATATGTGTATCTATTTTGGCAAATTAAATTTGTGAATTATTATAAAGATTCTGAAATTAATGTTATTCATCTATGTTATCTATGGATGTTTGTTGCACAAGCAGTCATTTTTCGCTCAAGACGTCTAATTAGACCAGGACTTACAGTTTAAACTGGATTCCAAATCATTAATATCTAAGCCCAAGATGGAATTTCGAACCCACAAACTGTTGTGAATGGAAGGCCAGAGTCTAATTTTGATAAGGATAAAATATAGCAGGCTTCCATTGAATGCACTCTGGTTTATACTAAATATGATAATTGTAAACTTTGCCTCCTTCCTCATGTCACTGGTGTCCAGTGACTAAGAATTGTGCTAAGAATTTTTGTAAGATCTGTGAAGTTCTCAGACTGTTTAGTGAAATGCTGGCAGCCTATAACATGGAAGAAATGACTTAATTCCTAATTGTTATAGATAAGGAGGTTGTTGATGTGTTCTCCACAGTTAAAGCTAATATGACTTTATAATTCTTAAAAATTCCACAATTTTTCTGGATATTTCTCATATATATTACCTAAATCAAGATTAGTTGCAAGTGGTATCTTGTTGGATTAAAGAAATCTCTTACTACTTCTTTCCAATTATCAATGACTTTTACTTTTTCAGCAACACTGAGTTGGTTTGCACTGAAATTTGGAAAAATGATGCCCATTTTTATAATTTTTATGTGCTACAACACACCTGAAACACAAAATTAAATTTTGACTCTCTTTTTCCAGAAAAAATAGTTCTAATGGGTATTTTCAATACTCATAGCACAATATGGAACTATGCTGACTACAATAGTTCAAATAGTGTTAGAAGATCTTACTTAACCTTAAATCTTATATACCACCCATCCAATGTTCCCACTTACTTCCATCATAATAGTACACATACAAATAATGCCCTATGGAATTAGATTATTCAGTACCTAATGCTGTAAGAAATGTAATTTACAACCCCAGCTTTGGACAGAGTGATCATTACAACAAATATTCCTACAAAAAGAAATACCAAATATAGAAGACCACAATACAAATGAAACTTTCAAAAATGCCAATTGAAATGCATTTACTGCAGATATAGAATAAGGTTTTGAAGATAATGCTAAATTGGGAACATTGATGCTATGTTTAAGAGTTTTTGAGAGACAATTAACAAAATAGCTAAAAGAGGAAAACCTTACAAACTATTCTGCCCCTACATCTCTGAGCCCCGAGACCAGTGCAATAACACTTGTATTTCTATTGAGCAGTCATAGAGGGTGAAGAAGCACAAAACTGAAGGAAATGTGTAGTTCAACTTCAAAATGAAATTTATGAGGCAAAGCAGAAAATGTTTCTTTTATTAGCACATTGAATAATAAATCTGATTCTAAGAAAGTTTTTAAGTGTGTTAACAGCTTAAGAGTTGACTTTTCCCAAATTATAAAAGCTGTTTTAAGGATCACGGAATTTTAATTAGTGACAAAGATACTGCAAATGCTCTTGTTTTATGCTAAATTACAAAGACTCAATCAAGAATCCAGTAATTAAAAAATGTTGAAGCAATATTCCAAACCTATAACTAGTCTTAGATTGCATCAGTTGCTGATATTACATTTGAATCCAAAAACTCAACAAACTACTTTATAAATGGAAATAATTTCTACTTAGAATTTATTTAGAAACTAGGTTATTTAGTGCTTTTAATTCTGAGCAACAAAAGTTGAAACTCTAACATATCAGCAATTTGGGAAAAAGCTACTTTTGTCCAAATATATAAGCAGATCAAACCGGGTGAATTTGATGGATATAAACCAATGGCCCTTACGAGTATTTTGGCAAAAAATATTAACAATGTTCTCAACAACCACAGATCTGCTTTAGCAACGTTTGTTGATCTCTTGTTAGCATAGGATAAGGTCTGGCATCCTAAATTAATTTATAAGCCGATTTCCATAGAAATGAATGCTGGCTACATGATTTTCTTGATTAGTGAATATGTACAATAAAATTTGGAAATTCCAGTCACATTAAAACAATGAAACCTGGATTTACTCAAGGTGCTGTTTTGATCATCATCATCATCAACATTGGCACAACAGCCCTTCGTGGACCTGGGCCTTCCTCAGAAGCTTTTCCCAATTTGCCTTTCTCCCAGCAATTGATCTCCAGTTCTTTACTTTTAGGAGGGCAAAGTCCTCATCCACACAGTCTTTCCATCTCTTTTTGGGCCTTTCTCTTGGTCTTTTATTAGAGGGGATTACATTAAAAACTTTTCATGCTGTTTGTTCTGGGCTTTCTAACTACATGCCCTGTTTATCTCCTTCTGCTTAGTTTTATAGACTTATAACATCATTGTCATTAAAAATCTTATATATTTCAAAATTGTATCTTTTTCTCCAGTTGTTATTATCGAGAACAGCTTCTAAGATGGTTCGCAGGACTCTCCTTTCGAATGTCGCTAATATCTTCTCTTCATTTTTTGTTAAGGTCCATTTCTAAGAGGCATAAGTCAAAACCAGTACCTTATAAAGCAAGATCTTTTTCTTTTTATTAAGTAAGATTTCAATAATGTTCTTAACCTATTCTGATACCTATACAATATTTATACCATGATCTAATCAAATTTATTACAAAGTATTGATGTTATAAAAACTGTTTGTTGATCACAAATATTGTCAAATATGGTCAAGGGATCCACAGAGAACACCTAGGACAGACTTAACATTACAATTAATAAAATCCTAGATTAACTGAATTTTGTGCTTCCTAAATAGCCCACCTTTTGCATCGAAACTTAAATTTTTAAAGGATGACAATTCCAAGAGCAGAAAGCACAAAGTATTTAGGTTGCATTCTTGTTCCTAAGTTGAGTTGGAACAGGTATATTAATTAGGTATTTGGAAAAAATGTTTTTAAATGCAGCTTGTTCTTTTTTGGACCTTTAACCATAAAACCTAACAAACATCTCATTTTAAAAAGTTGGCAGATTGCAAATGGCTCTCAGTCAAAAAACTTTAAATACAACTTTCACCTTTTTATACAACCAATTTTCAGTTATTGTAATGAAGTTATGATTTCTACAGCTACTAGTACTATTAAAAAATTTGAGACTGCCCAAAGCCAAGCTCTCCATATATTTTGGACACTATAAGAACCACTCCTATTTTTAAAATGCAATATTTAAACTCCTCCAATAAGAAGCATAATTGAAAAAATGCATGAATCTTTTTTATGAAAAGATTCATCAGTCCAATAATACTTTTTAAAAGGATTACAACAACAACATAGAAAGAAAGCAAAAGGCTTATAAAATATGCTTATTTTTCATCAACTGACATGAATGCCAGCCTCAATCTTTAATTTTGCTGCAAGTGCATTTGCCCTTAGGGATATGAAGGGATCTTGGTGTGTCTGAAGTTGAATATGTTGAATTATACGAATGAACAAGTTTATGCCATTACTCTATCTGCTATTGAAAACAAATCCCTAGAGACACATCATTACATGTCAATAGTAATGAATCAATGTTTAATAATGAAAACAGAGCAGGAGTTGATATGCGTTGTGATTTTGTTTTTTCAAGCTATGCACAAATGGGTGCTCATTCCACCTATTACAATGGCAAAGTTGAGGCTATTTAATTGCATTTAAGCAACAAGCTACCTGCTCTCAATTATTCTGTAGAGAAGTTATTTTGCCAGACTTCTTGTCTACTGTTGAATCTATTCCAAATAAACAATACCTGTTAAGGATTGTTTTTTTTCTTCCCCTAAATGGTTATTTTTTACACACAAGGGCCAATTAGACCAGGACCTACAATTTATGAACCTTTACAAACATCCATATGCAAGATTGGATTTGAACCCATGAATTATTGAATTAAAGGGTAGAGTTCTAAATGTGTATCTGCCAGCTTGCTTCTACTAAAGAAGTAAGATATGAGGTTTTCAAGTGTGGTTAAATAACTAATTGGGTTTTGTAGTGCAAGGTTAAAAAAATAGACAAGTTGTACAAAAAAATTTAGATTTTAATGTTTTATAATTATTTTTAAAACCTAGACCAAAAAACAATAAAAATATAATAAATTGTGTGTACACAATTAAAATTAGTTAAATAAAATCTATAAAACCAATTTCTCTTAAGGCAAGATTTCTACTGGGTTGTTCTCTAAATAAGAAAATTAAAAATACTTTTACAAAGTTAGATTTTTCTATGGCACTATTAATAAAACTAAACTATTAAGAAATGTCAAAACGATGATTAAAGTACAATGAACAAAATACGTTTCATATGTTTCACATCATGGTTTAAGCCATTTAAAAGAAATGTTTGTGCATGAAATATGTTTATCCAATATGAAGGTGAGTTAATCACCATAACTACTTCATGTGTAAAATCGATGATAAAATGACGCATGGCAAAATGGAATACATTAGGATTTTCTCAAAAGTACAGATCTAAAGATAAAAAACCTTTGGTTTAGATTATTGTACTAAAGCCATTAAAAAAATAATATATATAATAAATTTTTTATTTCTTTTATATGCACTCAATGTATATCAGCATTTACAGCAAATTAAAAAAATAATACATAATTATTAATGTTCTCATCAGATTTTCCCATATGGATTCAACATATATAGTACACCGACATTTTTGTAACAAATTAAGTATTCCACAGATTTGAATCATTAACAATAAAATATGCAATTAAACAATTTACAAAATATATTTTAAACTTACTAATTTGCTGCCAGCAGCATCAGGAGAATTTCTGATTGTTTCTAAGAAGTGAAGTAAAAATGTTTTACAAGCTGCAATAGACTCTTCATCAAATGAGCACATTTCATGGACATTCCCAATATCATGAAGTGGGGGATTCATGCGAGTGAAAGATGAATTAGCAGGCAGCAAACCAGGAAATATGCTTATTAACTACAATCAAAGAAAAAGTCCAATAATCATTTGGAATATATTATAGATTATAATTTGATTGTTCTCATATAAATAAAATAATTATAAATAAATTACAGTAGAAATTTGTTAACAATTTGTTCTATCATACTTCTATTATTAAATACCTAAAACTTTTTTTTGAGGTCTAGAACTATCTTCTGACACATATTTTCTTTCAGTTTATAACTATAACTAATAAGCACTGAAAAAAATACATTTTAAATTTAGTTTCCATGTAAATAAAACTAAATCAACTAAACAATTATAGTAAGAACAAAATTTTGTCCAATCAACAAAAATAAAAACTGCAGCAAAGCAAAGTTTTATCAACTGAAACAAAATTTGTAGCTAGGTAAAGTATGATATTTCTTATAATTGTTTCACAATTCTAGAACACATTTAACACAGAACTTTATCAATCTTTAAAAATAAATACAAATTTAAGAATTATTACTGAAAAATCAAAATATTGAATGTAGAAACAATCCTTAAAAACCTCACATTCAACAATATATATATATATATATATATAAATATATAATACCTCTCGCACTTCTAGCTGGCTTTCCTGAAATAATTCATATGCTTCTTCAAAGTGAAATAAAGAAAATTCTATGAATCCAGCTTGTTGCTGAATTCGCTGGAATACCTAAGAATTAAAAAATTCAAAGAACACTTAAGCATGTGATACAAACAATAATGATTGTGAATCAAAATAAGAAACAAAAAATAATTTAAATTAATAGTTCAATGTAAATGTCAGCAAGAGAACAATCAAAAATGGACTTTAAGTGTTATATGAAATGATAGGATTAAGATGGAACAATTATATATAATCATTTTATATTATTTCAATAACTGTTTAACAGTAAATTTCATAATTTTTTCAAAGTATAAACATTTTTAATAACTTAATAGGAAGCATATAACATTAAATGAGGAATTTTTAATTCACAAAATAAGAGCTATGAATAAGAAAGAATCCATTATACAATCTAGAAAAAAGTAATAATTTTAACTAATTTTGACACTATATACAATATTTATTTTATAGTACTTACTGATTTTAATGGGGAATAATTGTAATAATAAATCTCAATTGATCTTAATAATAAAATTTCTTTTCTTTTGATCAATCTTCTTTATCCCTTTCTTTTGATAAATAAGTAAATACAAAATAAAAATTACGCATTAAAATTCAATTTAGTTGCTACATAGAATTATTATTAGCATAATAGATGATGGAAAAGATTAAGGAAATATATATATGCACAAATACTATTTCATGATCATGATATTTGATACGGTGATTGATTTTGTATTTTGAAAGTGCTTATTATTAAGTTTTATCATTGTAAAAACATACTTCAATACATACAAGGGGAACATTTTTTTAAATGTTAACTGTAGATAAATTTATTTATTAGAGAAATTCAATGAAATTAAAGAGCAGCATTTTAGAAATTAACTTTTTGGGTTTATTAGAATCACGTATGTAACATATACTTATAGTTTACCTAATAAGCAGTTACAGTTAACATAATCATTAAAAACAAAAATTTATAAATATTAATCCTTACACAGTTGAAATATTCTCATAAATGTGACATTAACCAATTTAATTTGACAAAAGTAGAAGTTAAAAATTTTTTCTTTTTGTTTTTAATATTCTTCAAAATATTTTTGTAAAATTTATAACAAAACTTATAAATTTAATTAATAATAAAATTAATGCTAATTTGTTGTAGAAATAATTCTAAGAATATATTAATCAAATTATAATTATTGAGGTCTACAAATTATACTATGAATATTTTATCAATTTAACTTATAAAATACTTTAAATTTTTTTTCTACGTTTCAACAAAAATTAAATATTATATAAGAAATATCATTCGTACGTATTTATGTAATGCATAGAATATATATATATATATATAATGTATTTAAAAAATATACAGAGTAAGGCAGATATTTGATTTGTACATTTTTATTTTTTGAATAAGATTTAGTAAATAATTTACTTTTGACAAAAACTATAATAGGGCATGAAATCTCCGTACATGAATTTTTTAAACGAAAGATGTTCATGGTTTCTAAAAATCACATGGAAGACTATAGAAAGATGAAATTAAAATCCCAGCCTTTTGTGAAGTGTGAATGATTACAAAATCAGTAGTTAATGCAGTTGCCATTGTTGGCTATAACCAATGTCACATGCATCAGTATAGAAAAAAAAAGTTTTGGATGCATCCTTCGGGTATAGCAGTCTATAAGGCTTCCATTTAGCTGAAGATGATCTAGTGAAGAATTGGGTGTTATATCATGAACCAGTTGTTAGCAAGCATGGAACACAAGTTTTTGATTGTCAATAAATCAGAAGATTGGAGGGGGAAAAATTCAAATGACTAAAGAACTCTTGAACATTGTATAACACATTATTTTGTTGGAACAAGTGTTGGATGTATGGAAGAACCATTGCCTCCAGCACCCCAGTAATATAGCGCTGCTTGTTTAGCATACTAGGAATGTATACAAGAATGCAGGATTGGAATTTAATGCCACAACAAACCATGATATTGGGTATATGATTAGCGTGCTAAGGATTAACAAAGTCTTTCAACACAGTGTCTCCAATTTTCAGCATTCCTGATTCCACCATCATGGTGTTGCACCCAGAAACAGTATTCAGCAGTAAAGATAATGTTTATTCCAATGTCCATGCTTGTCATTCACTGCAGTATTAGTGGTACAAACACTTGTGGTTTTGAGTTAAGGATATGAAAAAACAATGGATGCCTTTTGGACATTCTATTTATACACAAATGGTATCAAATATGAGCAGACACTGAATGACACATAACAGACTAAATCTGTTGTGCTATGATTTGGGTCCAAGAGGCTCAGCAGCTTTCATGCTGTTTTCTGTAAGATTACCAAAGAGAAATATCACTGGTTGAGAGGGTGACCACATTCTTTCCCTCTAAGTTGTTGGTGCTCTATGGATTGGGAATACATTCAAGTTTATATGTGATGTCCAAAGTTCTTCCACTAGTGTGGTGTAAATGTAGAAAGGTGGATGCCAGCTTAGGTAGGAATCCCCAAACAGAGTTTCAAAATTTCAAAGTATTTGATGATAGGTGATTATTCTAAGCTGTTAATTATAAGTAGTGCACTCATTCATTTACAAGAAAATAGTTATATAGATATATAAAAGTTATATAGAGGTAAAATATAAATATACGTTTTTTATAAATTGAGTATATAGTTCTCATTTAGAAAAATAAAAACCACATTTTCAAAAATCGAAATTTTTTATACACAGAGTTTATTCATGCTCAGCAAAAGTATCATGTTTAAATAATTTACATTCAGTTAATAAAAGGAGTTTGTCAGTATAATTAATATTTGTTCTCAGAATGCGATACTTGAAACTGACCGATTCTGTTTCTTACCATTATACTTATTTATATATGAATTAAGTAATCAAAATAATTTTGTTACTAACCAGAATGCTAAGAAAAGATTACTTAATATAAGTAATATAAGCTTCTAATATAGAATTTTAGATTGTGTGATATATGCTCTTGATATTTATACTTTAACTAATTGAATATAATACAAGATAAAAAATGTCATACATTAACAAACTTACATTTCGATAATGTTCTTTTGAAAGGCCAGCTTTATTGGAATACTTAGCAAGTTCAAGAGCTTCAGTTACCTTTTTATCTGCTAAAAGCGCTTGAACCTAAAAGAAAGGAAACACAAAATTAAATGATGAATTAAGAAATTATCTAAATGATAGCAAAAAATATTTCATTACAGTATTAAAATAATATGATAAAATATTTACTTGTTTCTCCCATGGGACAGGGAGAAGAGCACAGATTATATCAGATGATGCCACAAACATTCTACCGTCAAAGTTGTCCAAGCAACTACCCCCTTGGAATGTGACTCTTTGTTTTGGCTGTTGATCTAAAATACTAACATTTTAAAAATAAATTGAATCTCATTTTTTATTCTGATTTCCTATTAATTGCACATATAGTTAAATCAAAACATACATCTAAAATTATGCTTAAGCATAACAGAAAAAAGTGAAAAAGCAGTTATTTATCATTTTTTTTATCACTTTTTAAAGATCATTCAACATCTTTGAGAAAATATAAGCATTGACAATTTTCCAAAAGTGGAATGTTTCATGTATAAATGGATACCAATAGATATCAAGTCAGTAGAAGGTGAATTTTATATAATGCAAATAATTTACTAAAAAGTGACCCACTGCCTGCTACATAAGATTTGTAATTTGCTTCATGTTTGAAAGAAATGAACTGGTTGATACAATAAGAAATCATAACAGTTTATGATTTGGATGCTATATATGAGATATCAACATTCAAATATTCATTGTATACTTGTCAACATTTAAAACTTTGAAATTAGACTACAACATTGGGTGAGAAAACTTGGGCTGAGAAATGCTGCATCTCAACTCTTACATTTTATACAATTTATTACAAATTACAGTGAACAAAAACATATACACAAACATGAATCGATTTTATATGCTAATTAATAAAACTGAAAGTTTTTATTTCAGCTCTACAAATAAATTAATGTATAAAACAAAATAAAGTGGAAAGAATTGACATACATAAGCCAACAATTTTTTTTCAAAAGAACACAATTATAATGGTTAGAGATAAAAATAAAAGAAAAAGATAAAAATATTTATTGTATTTATTTAGGAAGCCAAAAAACACAATTTTTAGGTATAATAGATTTTCATATTTGGATATAAAAGGAAGTCCTTCAATAATTTTGAAATTTAATTCTTCAAATGATCACTAGCAGCTGATTTAACAACTATAAAAATTTGATCATTAACAAATTTAAATTCTAGGTAAAATTTTTTTTTTAATAGTGTTTTTATAACAAAATATTTTTCAAACAGATGGAAAACTGAGTATTTATGTTAATTAGAAAATTATACAATTATGTTAATTAGAAATTTGTTTAATTAGTTTTAAGCTCTCAATATGCACATATTAAATTTTATATATTATCAGAGTTTGTATATTCACATTATTTCTGAATTAATTTATAGCTTTATGAAAATTAATTTTATGTAATGTGCTCAGTTAATTTGTTTTCTATAGTTAAAATTCATAAAATATTTTATATATGTAAATTGAATATATATATTTGTAAATCTTTGATTTTTCATAATTATTATTACTTTTACATAATTTTCATTAGATTATTATTTATCTACATAAATCAAATTACTATCAAACATTAAATTCAATTCCTTTTGTGAACACATGTTTTAAAAACAAAGTTTTAAAAAACATACATAACTATTTTTAGTAATATTTTCAATAAAACAGAACTTTATGAATTAAATATGAAACAAATATGATTTATAACAATGCTTCCAACATTTATGGCCATTTTCACACTTTTTAAAGTACATTTATTTCAAATAATTAAATTATTATTTATTATAGTAAATCAAATTTTTAATACTAGTCAAAGACAGAATCATACTAAATTGATTCTAAAGGAAAATGGATTTTAAAATCAAAGAATTATACTGTAAATCACTTTCTTATCCTTCTTAAAGTTCAAATTATTCCCCAAAATACCAAAATTTCCACTCCTATTTCTTGAATATGAATGATAAGTGATCATAAAATACATAGTTCATACATATACAGAATATATTTTATGATCATTTTGGTATTTACCTATGAACTTCGGTATTTAGTTTCAATGCAAAAGCATTGTACAATCAAAGCAAACAAATTGCAATATATATAGTTGAATATGGAAGGAAAATTTATTAGATACATATCCCAGAAGTCAATCATTTAAAGAAAATGTGCATGATGAATTATATTTGGGCTGTAATTATGTGTAAAATAGTGACATAGGCAAAAATTGGATTCCATAAGTCCTCTTCATATGAGCTAGCTAAAGAAATCCTATACCATTAAACATTTCTAATTCAAGAAGGAATTGGAAATATTTCCAATCCAAAGAATTCACAAAACAATGTTATCAACTCAACAAAATACTTCATCAATGAATTAATAAGAGCAAATCTACTGTTATGGAAAATGTTTACCCAATTGAAATTAACTACACACAAATAAAATTTCATTAAAGCACTTTCATATTGTTGATAATTACTGCACTGTTGATGATTATTTGATGAAGATATTGCTGAACAATTCATGATATATTGCAAATTCTTTAAATATATTTATTTACTTTTAAAAATATTTAAAAAAATCAAGACAAAAACTGTATGTAGTTAATAATGTACTAAAACATGCATTTCATATCCCAGAGCCCTCAGTCAAAAACACAAATATGGGCCCTGTAGGCTTTGGCCCCAGGTGGACTGTCGTGCCACATTTAGTTTAATAATATATTAACAAATTGAAATACATGAAATATCTTATATAATGAACTGCAAACCATACTTTCGTATGGTTTGCAGTATGTATCATAAAATAACTTATTTTAATAAGTTATTGTATGATCCATACTTTCGTATTTCACATACAATAACTTATTAAATATTTGCAACTATAAATGAAATCTTCATACATAATATTTTTTTACCATTATAAATTGTTACAAATCTTAATTAAACATAAGTACTTATATTAATTTAAATTTTACTTTAAATTTAGAAATAGTATCAGCACAAAAAAAGAATACAAGTCTATCAATAATTTAATTCAACAATGAAAATAATCCTTCATGTAAAGAAAAATTTTCTCTAGCCACATTTAAAAAACCAAATTTGATTAAAGAATAAAATTTCAGTTTAGAAAGTGATGATAAGATATAATAATTTGGATATTTCAAATTCAATGATAAATTCTTGTATCAATTGTATATATTTTATATGCGTTATTCATGCATTTATTATAATGAAATAGCAGTTTTCTAATAAATAGGCTATTTTCTTCTATCTATTAGTATCTTAAATAAAATAAATATTTTGCAAAAAAGTATTTTCAGGTATAATCAAACAACAAACCTGTAAACTGTTAAGTGATCTGCACTGAGAACTATAATATATGGATGGGAATATGCAACAGAAACAATATTTTCACCCCACTGCAAGGGAGGTCTTTCTGATATGCCTGCTGTTGTTACAAACATTCCTAAGGCACTAGGACCACCAAGAAGAAATTCTTCCTTTAAAGAAAAATTTAAGTTTTGCCTTAAAAAATATAAAATACTGCATAAATTCAATCCTGAAATAAATTTATTTAATAGTGTATTAAATTAAAATCCTCAAATAAAAAATTTATAATGATTATTATTCAAAAGTAAATTTGTGCTAAATATTTATTGAAATGGTGTACAATGAAGTTTATTCAATCCCAAATAACTATAGTAAAAATTTTTTTTTTTTTTTTTTTACCTTTTTAATAAAATGAAAAGCAAACTGAAGTAATTTTCAAATAAAAAGTTTATTCAATGAAAACTTTTGTTTAAATTGTTCTACTGAAAAGTTTTATTTAAATTGTGTTATTTTTGTTTAAATTAATGTGTTTATTTTTTGCAGTTACTAATTTAAGTTTTTTTTTCCTCAAAAATGAGGATTTTTTTTAAAAAAAATACTCTTAAAATTAAATTTTTGTTAAAAGAACTGATTTTTGTTAATTTGAAATTAAACTAAAATTTTTAGTAATACATTTTCCCTCAGCAATAGCATAAAAGAAAATACTTTTTGAAAAATCTGAGGAATTATTATAAACAGAAAAAAACAATAAATTCAATTGAAAAAAAAACTTGTACGGTAAATAAAAGTAATGAAAATAAAATCATAAAAAATGTAATTTTAAAATGAATAAAGGATTTTAGATATAACTAATTTTTTCAATAAATAGCTTAAATGCATAAAAAAATTTTTTGTGGTAAATATGCTTTCATAAGTTTATAGCATCAAAAAATATTAATGGATTTTATTGTATAATAATATGAAGTAAATACATTTGGCACTGCATAGTAGACAACCTAATGGCCGAAGGCCATCATAAGCTATTTTAATATCCACTGTGTTTTACCTTCTGCGAGAACTTTTCATAAATAATGGGCCATTTCATGTGTTGCAAAAGAGTAAACCCAAAAAACTCCAAAGCACCAGCTCAGGAAGAAGAGCATGCTTAAAGCAAACAAAAGTACAACATCTATTTTCTGTTGTTTAATAATGGCTGGGATGGAACCTGATACTTTATGCTTTAAAAAGGCAGTGTCCTATCACTAGGCCACAGTGAACCTGAGCATATATTCGACAATAAAAAAGAAAATTAGTTATTTTAAATTGATCCTAAAACAAAATTCCTTTAAAAAAATTCAAAATCTTTTAAAAAAGTTAAATACTATATAGAAAAGAAACTGAATCATGCCAATACAATTACTTTGGTAATTCTTTTGACTAGAGGGGAAGTAGTATTGCTGTCATAAGGAAAAAGCTCTTGAGGTTGTCCACTTTCAGTATCCACAACAACATACTTAGATGATAGAGCCAAACAAACAAACTGGCCATCCATTGCCTAAATGAAAAATAAGCATAGCTATTTGCAGGGACAAAAAATAAATAGCAAATGTTGAAAATAAGAACTAATTATTACATTTCATTATAAAATCATCATTATAAGAATTCCTGAGTGGCATTTAGTGTTTGATGAAGATGAATCTAGTCTTAACACCTAGATTAATGGTTGTTTGAAGGAACAATGTCCATAATCCTAGTACTTTATTAAAACACAATAATTAAACATTAATAACAATTAAAACCTATAATTTTTAAAGTTATTTCTAATATATTTGAATGAGTCATAATACAATTATACATAATATGTAACATAATGAAATTTTACTCTGAAAAAAAACTATACAAAAAACATTTTTATGAGTATAATATATATTTTAAACTAACACAAATGCCATTAGTTTTTCTTTACAAATAAAATTGAAATGATTTGTTTCAATTTAGCATTGATTCTAAGTTTAATCAAAGTCTAAAACTTTTTAACTCTTATTTTTCTGAGTACAAAAATTTTTGTGTAAGAATGAAATTTTTAAATTCAAATGATAAGTTTTTAAAAACATAAGTAAAATTAAAACTTCAAATTAACAGTAAAAATTATTTAAAATTTAATAAAATCATAAATTAATTTTTAATTTAACAGTTAAATTTCTTAAAGATATTTTGCTTCAATTATACATTTTTCTAAGATATTCTTTAGGTACATCTAAAAATTGTGATCTTTGAAATACATCGTGATTTTTACAAAGGTTTTAATTAAAATTTAACAATTATATGAAAATTATGTAAAGTAAAGATTACAGACATTAATTAAATAATGAAAAAGATAGCAATTGATTACATTTATCTCAATCTTAAAATATAGGATGATTAAAAAGCAAAAATAATTACTAAACAACATATTAAAAAAATTTCTATAATTTTCACATCAAAATATTTCTAAAACAATCATTTTAATAATAAAATATAATTAATCATGATTAATTAGCTAATAAAAATACATAATATTAAAGCCTGTCTGGGAAAATACCAATGTAAAATAATTGAAATAGCATTTTTAAAGATATTAAGAAAAAATAAATAAAATCAAGATTTCAATTCTTATAGAAAAGCCATAAGAGAAACTCATTTTAGGTACTCTCACATTTTATTATAGAAATGTCTTACCATAGCTAGTGTTGGTTCAGGAATACTGATGTCCCTAATATGAATAATTTTGTCATCTGTTACATGACAAATGAGTAATTGTTTTCGTTTGGCAACACATATCTGGAAAACATTATTAAAATTAAATAGTGTTTATATTGCTGTTAAAGATTCAAATGGTTATCAGAAATAAAGGATCATGAATTACATCAAATACAAATATCTACTTGAATGCTATCAATTCAAAACATCACTAGTAACATTTAGAATTTCACACAATAACTAGTATATAACATTAAAAAAATTAATATGGTTTTTTCTATGAAACACTTTCAAGGATTCTAAAAAAATAATTATTGATAAAGAGTGTATTTTTAATGAAGCTCAGAGATGTAAAAAAAGTGTTATATACATAGATGGGAAAATGAAAACCATTGGAATTACAATTTAAAGATATAATTAATAACATATGATAAAGTTTAAAACATTTTAAAGAAAAAAATCCCTTATTTTTTTTATTAAAGTATTCCTTTAATTTTTTTCCACTTAAAGAATAAATTAAAGTGAAAATTATAAATTTTTTTTGGAATTTTTATATTTTCTTAATGTTCCTTCTTCTCTTTTCTCAGACATCATTTGAATCCATCTATTGTTAAACTGAATAAAAAATTCTCACTTAAAAAAAATGAATAAAATTATATTTAATAATATTTCCCAACCTTACTTATATAAACGTAATTACGTTTCTATTAGTTCCAACTTATTTTCTTTCTTGAAATCAATGAAAAGTCAGTAGTTTTATTATAATGTCAAAAAAATAGGTTTTACTCTAAATAAATTCTAAAACTGATATTTCTTTATTTAGAAGTTTTCAAATATTTTATTATTTGTAAGGAAAAAAATATTTTTAAATAAATTATTTCACTTTGAAATTCTTAAAAAGACAAAGTTTTCAGTGATGAAAAATGACATTTATATAGTATACATGAAAAATATAATTTCCAAGCTTTAAATTTATTTCTAAATTTTTAAAGCTCCAAATGTTAAAAATTTTTCCATAAACATTGCAAAAATATTAAACACATAATTGAAAATGTATATACTTAATTGCAAAGTCTTACCTCAACACTGAATGGGTTATTAGCTTCAGGGTTTTCATTCAGACAAAAGTATGAAACTCCTTTTAGTTTAGTCATAGAGGATATAATCTGAAAATAATCTCTAGGTATTTATATAGATATTTTACAAATCACAAACTTTTTGTTAGCTTCTATCACAAAAATAAATATTCAATCAATTCTTATTTGATTAAAAAAGGGTAGTTTTAGAATCATATAATCACTTTGTAATTTCTCATAAACTTATTATATAAGCCAATTCAGGAAGAATAATCAAAAAAAAAAAAAAAAAATCATAAATATTTTAATTTTACCTCAAGATCAAACATGTTTAGTACAATAAGATTCCCATCACACAACAAAAGAATCCGATTTAAAGCAGATATAGCTTTTAGAAGAGTAATCGGTTTTTTCTGGAAAAAAAAAAAAAAAAAAAAAAGATTGAAATCAAAAATTAAATATCATCAAATTTAAAACATTTTGTGATGAATATTAAAAAGAATATTTTAGTTTATAAAATACAAACAATTCAAATTTAGAGGTAAATAAAGAATAAACTTACTGCTTCTAAATATTTTTGATTTCGTTTTGTGGAATCAAATATAACAGTTCCTTCAAGGTATTGTTTTTCTTCTATCACATAATGGATGACAAAACTGAAAAATTATGTAGTAAAAACAATTTAAAAGACCAATATGATTTACACAATCATAATAATTGGTAATACAAATAAATTATTTATTGTAAAAAACTAAACATATACAAATACATTTCACTTAATGGAAATTGCAATAATGAACAGTATGATTTTAGATAACAAAATAAAGTATGAAATTAATAGCATATGTAATTAATACAGAATTAATTTCAAAAAGGTTTTAATATTTAGAACACAGTAAAAAGCTTGTTTCTTCCTCCTTCAACTTCAATTTTTTTTATTTGAGTAAAAAGATTTCATGATTTGTTATGAGTGGTCAAAAATTATAAAACAATAATAACAAAACTTTTTTTGCACTTTAAGAAAAACTGCATTTTAAGCAATTGTAGAGAATCACTGAGAAGATAAGAATAACAAAAACAAGAAAGAAAAAAATATAATGGAAATTTTTTTTATAAAATAAATAACATTTTTATAAACAAGTAAATAAAGGATTTGAATTAAAAAGTTAATATTAATATCATTGAAGAAAAATTCTCCATGCAATTTAGAGTGGTAAAAGCAAGAAGTGAATGAATAAGTTCAGGAAACTTTTCTATAAACATATTAACAATTTGCTAATAAAAATGAAAATTAATATTCAAACACAAATAATAAATTCTATTCAGAACAGTTATAAAAGAATAATAATAAATTCTTTAACTTGTCTTGAAAATAAAAAATAAAACAATTACACAAAATTAATTGATAGTAAGATTTAGAATAGTTATTAAAACATAAAAATTTATTTTAGTAACGGGACAAAATAATTTTAATTATGCTGATGTTTATTCATGCAAATGAAAATTCAGTGCTATTAAAAAATTGTCAATATAAGTAATTTGAACTCTTATCATTTGTGCAGAAAAAAATTTTTTTGATTATATAATACTAATAATAAATTTAATATTTAATTTTATTATGTATCACTGTTAAATTATTTGCTTAAAATTATTATTAAAAAAAAATGAGTATTTGTTATACATTGAAAATTGAATGCTGACAGATATGAGGAAAAAGATATTTATTGAGAGTGGTTATATTTTAATACAATAAAGTATTAAAAGATATTTATTTTTACTTAAATGAATAGAACTATGTAAATCCACATTGAAAATAATTATAAAAAATTTTAATTTTCTAAAAATAATTCTATGATAACAACATATTTCTCATAGATATGTCAAATTTTTACCCAACACCTGAACAAAATAATATTACTGTCTATTTCTTAGCACAATTTTTTCTGGGTGTAAAAATAAACGTCCAAAAATAGTTAATAAAGTAATTTTCGCAAAAAACCGTCTATATAAATAAACATGCTTAAACTCTGTACCCACGGAAAAAAATCAGAGTCTGGAAATATTTGATTATCATTGATAAATTAATTTGTTTTTCAGCTTTGTAATCCTTTTATTCTTCTAAAAACATTTGTTATTGAACAAATATTTTTTTTTCAAAAAGTAATGATTAATAATAAATTCAAATGTAATCAAAATAATGAATTTAGATTAATATCCTAATGGGAGTAGTAGATTGTTTAATTGGGTCTACATTACATTTAATTAAAGAATAAAAATATCAAACACACAAAATTCTTTTTAACATTGTAAACTTTTAAAAATTTTTAGCAAGAAACAAAATATAAAAAAATATTTTAAAACAGTATTAAAGTTGAAAAAAATTATGATGTTAAATTAGCTGAGGATATCAGATTTTTTAAAAATACTGCTATATGATACAAATTTAATTAAACAGTTTCTTTAAAATAAATAAATGAATAAAAAAATAAAAATGTTCAACAACTTAAATATAGTTTTTATCTAGTATTTTATTACTTATACATCTAAAACGTCGAATGTTTTTTACAGCATAAGACATGTTTTAATCGTATGCGTTCTCATTATCAGGTACATTTTTGTTAAAAATGGCCTTGCTAATAAGAAAAAAAAATAAACAATTGGGTGTTTTTATTTGATCTCCTGTCAAAATGTTGTAGTAAGATCCAACTATAAGGTATTTTATCTATAGCAATGTGCTCTCCAAATACAAAGGAATTATTTTTTATATACATAAAATGAATTTAAATACATATATTTTCTAAATTTTTTTTTTGTTTTTACAATTTTATAAATTGTTAAATAAGCATATTTTTATACATAGAAAGATAACTAAGCAACTATAATTTTACAAACTATGATGATTGTAAAACTGAATTAAATAACATTGAGGTGTAATATACCATTCTTGAGTTCCTATATATAAATTCTTCCCACAACTTTCCAAGCATTCAACCTATTGAAGAGAAAGAAGAATCTTTCAGTAAATAATACTGCATCAATAAATTTTAAATTTCCATATAAGAACTTGGTTTTAAGTTGTTAAATAAAAATGCTCAAATAGCATTGATTTGGTTGTACTTACAAAATAATTTGATAAGCTATTCATCCACTGAATTACGTTAAAATTAACAAATATTAATATTAGGAGCTTTCTTTAGTAAATATTTTTAAAGGTAACTGTATTTTTATCTTTAAAAGTTTTGATTAGTTGATTTAAATTTTGAAAAATTTTAAGTTTTTTAATAGTATTTTTTTTATTATATAAGAAACTGTTTAATTAAAAAAATTTTATAAATGCATCATTTTTTCTATGTAACCTATACATGGAGCATTAAATTTCATAAATTTTTTTATTTCAATAATTCACATCATTTCATTTTATAAGAAACAACTAAGTATGAATAAATATTTTTTTTTTAAGCATTAATGAAAATAAGAAATCATCCTAAAAAATGAATGTATTACAATAAAATGTTTTTATTAATATACATTTATATTTTTTATTTGTCTTCTAAAGACAAAGTATTAATTCATTGTTATTTTTTCATAATTTTTGTTTTTAATATATGAATATCATTAGAATCTAAATTAATTAACACAAATAAAAATAAGTTTTATATAAATATAAAATAAATGCACACTAATGGAAACAGATATATTGTTTTCATTAGTATAAATTTTGTTTTACAATTTTTAACTATATATATATATATATGCACTAATCAAATTACACACATATTATTTTTCTTTATAATGACTTCAATTCAAAGATTTCTTTATATACTGAATGATGTTTTCTTGCTTAGTTTTCCTCATAAGAATTAAGGAATTAGTAATTAATAACATAACATTTTACATAATTTTTAATATCAAACTAATTTTATTAATTGTTTATTTGTACTAAAATTCAAGGTTTAACTTGTTTTGAGGATATTGTCTGAATATTTCAAAAAAGAAAAATTATTGTAACAGTTCTCTTAAAAATTTTGTCTTTGGAAAGACAAGTTTACTAATGAAAAATTGATAAGGAGGCCAGTATAAAACTAAGCCTTAAACAACACTAAATGGATTGGGAAAATTTATCTTAATATATATTTATAGAACTAAATATCTTAGACAACACATAAAAAGTCTAAATTTCACATAATGTAGTGAGTTCTGATATATTTTCTTTCGTATACTTGAAATAATTCAAATAAAGGATAAGGAAACATTTATACTTAAAACTGATTAATTCAGGGATCATTCAAAATAATGATTAAAATAAAAAATACAATTTAAACAGTTTCTGATGCAAAAATATCATTAAAACAAAAATATTACATGCTATATATAAAAAAAATAAAGTGTGTATTATTATATGAAAAAAATATTTAACCAACACTCAAAGAACAGAAGAGAATTTCTGTACTGGGAAGATTACTTAAAGTGATTTTTATGAAAAGAAATATAAATAAAGGAAAATCCTTAAAAATATTATTGAAATCATAATTATTTTGAAATACAGCATGAAAAGGAAAATGAATAAATTTCATTAAAACATCTTAATCTTAAGTACAACTTATTCCTAGTCATTAATAATAACACAATTATAAAATTGAATTACTAATATCATTAATTTGGAGAAAATACAGCACATACAAAATTTCTATATTTATACCATAACAAACAAGGTTATTTATTTTTAAATTTATGTATTTTAAATCAATATGAATGATCTTTATTATCAGTAGATCATTACAGTTCCCAAGAACCAATTTTCTAATCATACCTACAAATACATTCAAATTAATTATCAAATTTGTAATGGTATTTATTTTAATAACATTTTCAATGTTCACTTAAAACGATAAAAAAAAAAAAGATTTTGAAAATAAAAATACAATCAAAGTCACAAATCATAAGATTCATAAAATAACTTTCAGAAAACTTTAATTTGTACTTATATAATTGAAAATGAAGATAGTTTAAAAATAGGATTTTTACAAATAAAAACACTGAACATTAATAAAAGTTGGCATATAATTATCATATGCATATATATATATATATATAATACACATTATAAAAACTAAACATAGAAATTTTAAGAAATTAACTAATGACAAAATATTTTAAATAAACAATAACAGCAAGGAGTTAAACACCTATATTTAACTAGTTCCTCCCGCTCCCATTGCTTCAAAATATTTTTCTTTACTATTATTACAATTTTATTTCCATAACAAACTAGTTTGTAAGACATTTGAATTCTAGTAACATTCACTGACAAAAATTTGTAGCTATTTATAAACTACATAGTAGAATATGATGGATTTTTTTTTTATTTTTGGCCTTTGAACAAGTTGTGTTATAATTTTGAAAAATAGTTTACTTGCAGTTTTTTAACACAATCTTATTGGCTTAATTTAAATTTAAAAAAAGCTGTGCGTATGTCAACATACCACCGTTTTCACTTTGTCAGTCCAACCAACCCTTTCAATGGCAGGAACTAAATCAAATGCTTTCACAGTCATGACGAATATTTTATTATTTTTATATATCTATTAAGAAAAATAAGTTAAATTTTGAAAATGAGATATGACTTAATGAAGCATACAACAGATATGAATAAAATTTATTAAAAATATTTATTGATAATAGTTCTAAAGGCATGTTTAACGAAAGTCAAAATCTGTGTCATTCAACTATTATAATGCAACTTGTTTAATTTAAATATTTTTTTAATCAATTCAGTCTTATTCACATGGCAACTCCGCCTCTTTTCAATAACAGAAATATTTACTTTCCGTTTTGACATATTATTTATTGCCAAATATAAATTCAAAAAGTATACTTTTGATCTTTTAAATTTTTAATAATTTTGTAGAAAAAAGTTTCATGAATTTTTCTGAATAAAAAACTATATATTTAAGAATTTATGAAATTTTTAAAATACAAGAATAAATAATCAGATCAGATTATTTCTTTGTGCTAGCAGGAGCATTCAATTTATCGATTTTTATCGTTTTATGAAATTCATTACTACTCATTTAAATTGGCAACACCATTGGTTGGTTTCGATTTAATCGTTTGACGCATTTCTGCACGGAAATTTTATATAAAATTTAAGGTTTGTTTGCTTTTTATTCATAAATTATCAAAAAATAAGTTGAAAAAAAGTAAACAAATGCGTTAATTTGAATTATTTTCATTTATTTGTATTATCGTTTATCTTGGTGTTTGGCTCGTTATGATCGACTATGTTATACCGCTGCCGTAATTTCTTTATTATTTTAGTGTCCCTTCGGGCTTGCCCTAATCTGTACTTAAAATTATATAAATCTTTAGCTACTTTCCTCTCTTACGTAGAAGTTAAGTATAACAACTTTAATTATTTTCTACTCGGAACGCTGATCTATATTTAGCGAAAATAAATTTTGTATTTCTTTTAAGCAATCAGTAATTATACTTTTTATTTTATCTTATTAATAGTTTACATTTGTTTTGATGGAATACCAATAATTAAAAACTTAAAATCATACTAATTTTCTATTATTCAACGTCTATGCATAATGGTATTTTTATTTACTTATTTTTCAACACGAATTTTTACATGATTATTTAAATATATTTGGATATAAAATTTTTTAATTATATCAGATTCGCATTTTCAATCAATTTAATCGTAGAAGAAATTATATCGGAAACTAAATTAATGTTTAGTTTCTTTTATGTCAAAATAATGTATAAATTTGAATATAATTAATAATTTGAATAAAATTCTAAATTTTATTTAGAAAATCGGCATAATTTTATTATATATATAAATATATTATTTACGGCATTATATATATATATTTGCCTAAACTTAAAAAGGTCAATTTAATGAGAAATAAGTAGTAACTTTAAATACTTAACTAAATAAATAACATGTAAAATTAAAAAAAAATTTAAACTATCTTTAAGGTTAATAATTTCTTAGCATCATTATAAATAAAAAATTATTGTAAAGAATAGCAGCGTACTACCTCTAAGCAAGAAATAGAAACAACAGTTTGACGCATATACTTAATTTTTCACTTAAGTTATGATTTATTTATATCAAGTTTTCATGATCTTAAATGATGTAAATTTTACCCTTTTTTCTTAAAGAAGTTAACATTTTCTGGCCTGATGATTTTATATAATTCATTTTTGAAATATTTCAGGGTTAGTTAATCTAGAGCTAAAAAAAGTTTTTTTTTCAATCAATTATAGGCACTATGTAAGAAAGAATTGAAAAAATAGTTTGTAGATATGTCTAAATTTTAACAATTTGAGATAAATTAATTTTGTGCCTTTTTTCTGTGTATCTGGAGTAATTTGATAGAGGTTTATTTGAATGATTGTCATGGAAAATAAATAATTATAAATTGTTTAAAACATTAAACTTTTTTAAATTTATAATAAACTCATTCCTGTGCTCATAAACTAATATAACCAAAAGAGCAGCAAAAAAATCAGAATTTCTTAATAATATTGGAAAAAAAAATTATGGAAAATTTATGTAAGTAATGTTGGAACCTATAATAAAAAGTTCTAAATCAAGCAATTATAAAAACATATTTACTGTAAAGTTTAAAATATTTATTTCAAATAACAAGTTTTGTTAAGAATTGTTGTTCAGTTAAAAGAAAAGAATAAAAATTCTGTCATACTAAATTTATAACTTCAGGATTTGTCTAGTAGCATCATTATTTTTACTAGATTTATGTAAGTATACTAGATTATACCATATTTGAACCCATTTTATAGTGTTGTCTAGTAAGAAACTAATCCTATCTCTTAACTATTTGCTTCTAATTGTCCTTTATTTAGGAACTATATGAGTGACCAATGTATTTCATAAAATATAGTTTAATGAATTAGCAAGAATAAGTTGTGAATAGGGAAGAATAAGTATATGTATCTTTTTTAATCTATTGCTTCAGAAGTTCATTTAGTGTTGAACATTCTGATAATACTAATGGAACTCTCACTGAGTTTATAGAGTGGTTATCTGAGGCAGATTTTTACATTGACAACTCCAAATGTTGTTTTTAAAATTATGATGGCAGTTTCTTTATCATTACTTTTTTGCAGTTTTTATAATCTTGCATCCTTTTATACGTGATCTTGAAAACCCTGACATTTCTGAGTGACTTCCAAAATTGTATGATCTATGAATTAAGCACCAATTATTTATATTTACCAAAAATCTATATAGTAAGTTATATTAATGGATTTTACACAACCCAATATTTTACTAAATGCCTTTAAAGAATTGTATTTCTAGTTATACATAATCTTAGCAGTAGTCACATGTAGATAAAAATAGCATTTATGTTTTCACTCTATTTGCATGACAATAACTTGTTCATTTAATGATATTTCAATGTTATAAGAAAGTTTTTAATTTATGTTGGTACATTTTAATAGTTGGATGCATGATGTTTTATTTTTAGAATCAGTTATGTGAATCAAGTTTTTTTTTTTTTTTTTTTTATCTAGTATTGTTTTTTGAAATTTCATTTATTAGTTCAAACATTTAAGCAATTTTATAAAGTATCTTATTTAAAATTAATATTAGGTAATTTAGGTTTTTAACCAGTATCATTTTGTTATTGTATGCATTGTAATTCTTTTCTGGTTTTGATATAAATTTATTACTATTGACTAACAAGAGAAATTTTATAAACTATGATTGGTATTTGATGAAAATGATTGTTATTTAAATCATTATATATCTTGGTATTTCTATATCAATAAGTAGTCAGACTAAATATTCTTTTATTAAAATCAGTAATTTTTTATTTTGTTAAGTATTTTTTTTATTGTTCTCACATTTTATGATTTAAATTAATTTTAAATACATATATTTTCGTTTCAGATGACTGGCCATGTTACACAAAAAGATGCTCCTGATCAAAATTTTGACTATATGTTCAAAATTTTAATAATTGGAAATAGCAGTGTTGGTAAAACTTCATTTTTATTTCGATATGCTGATGATTCTTTTACTTCAGCATTTGTTAGTACAGTTGGAATTGATTTCAAAGTCAAAACTGTATTTCGACAAGATAAACGAGTAAAACTTCAGATTTGGGTAAATATGTTTATTCACCCTTTATTGAGTGTATTTTCTTAATGACAGTTGAGAAGGAATTTTTATTGATTTAAATCTGACTGGTAATTTAATTAATGTTTGCAATTTCTAATATAGTTAAAGATTTTTATCATTAATTTTTTGATACTATTTATATTCTCTGAGGAAAAAATAAATTAAAATGCAAAGCAGTACCCATATAAATGTACATCACTTAAAATTGTTTATGAAAAAAATATTCAATTTGTTAAATTTTATGTGTTATAACATTTAAAAGAAAATATAGATTAAAGAATAGAATAAAATTAAAAATGATTTTAATTGCAGCAATCAATTATCAATCTCTTACAATTATTTCTTGCAATTATCAATTCATGATTATTCTATACTCCCTGATATAAAATTTTGAAATCTTAGTGGTATCCCTTTTGTACATAACTGCGTGTTTTGGAATGTTTTATGTCAAGAAATCTACATCAAAATTTTAATCTTGATTTCAATATTACAATGTAGATATTTGTTTGACAATTTTTCTAATTCTTTGCTTGTATATATCCAATAGTCTTTGATTAGGGTTTTAAATTATAAAGATTATGTGTAGAGATGAATTATATTTAACAGTATTGTTTAATATTACATTTATTTGTGAATTCATGTGGAATGTTTCAGTTACCAGACTTCAGAGCATAGTGTAAAAGCCATTTTTAGATTTTTCACCCAATGCTTTGATGTATGTACATAATGTTAATATTTAATTCATCTATCTATATTACTTGTTTAAAAAGCATGTTGTTTTCAAAAAAGAATGTATGTTTGGTAATGTAAAAACTCAATGACATTTTTTAAACTGGTATATTTTTCAAAAAAATTAATTTTCGGATGAGAATGTTACACAAGTAAGATTCACCTCCAAAGAAACTATGTGAAGTAGAATATTTTGAACTTATCTGATCTATTAATGCAAAATCACTATTTTGTTCCTCTGCACTGTGTAATTTCCCTGTTCCTCTTATTTATTTTATCACATATAAAACCAATTTATAGTATCTTCCCATTTATTGTTAGCTGTGTGGAAAAAATGTCACTAGCATTTCTATTTAGTTACAAATATTTCAATTTTATGATGAAACACCTTAAACTGTTTCATTGGTTCAAAGAATTTTATTATATTTATTATTTTTAATGCATGCAAATTTTAAATTTATGATTATGTTTTTTGTTTGTATGCTGTAGTAAAAATTGAAGAATGAACAAAAAATAAGGTTCTATATTTTAAAAAATTATTATATCTGCAACTTGTGATATATTTTTAGGGAGAAAATGGTCAATGGAATAATACGTAAGTGCCACATAATAAAAGTTATTAGTGTCTTCTAAAAAAACAATCATCAAATAGTTCATATAGATTAGTGATCGAAAACTGAAAGCAAATGACAAGAAATTAAATTAATAATTTCAAGGTTAGCATTCTTGTTTAAATATAGTCAAATCAAACTGAAGAATATAGCAAAAAATATTAATTCCAATGTAAATGTGAAGTGTTAGCACTTTGGCTTTTCAATTCAATTGTTCATAGGTTTGAATTTCTCATTGAGTATTGTTGTTTGTTGTTTCACTTTATAAACTGTAGGCCTCAGTCTAATTAGCCTTTATCCGTAAAAAATTATTTTTGAGCAAAAATAAAATCTTCAGTGTAAATGAATTTTTGTTGTTCTCGCATATATGTTAATATTAAACATATCTGTAGCCTAAAATTACAATATGACTATCCATCATATAATATGATTAAGTTCTCTCTTAGACTTAGGACTAAGAATCCAAGAGAATCTAGCACTACAGCCAACTGATTTAAATAATTAGGTAGAAAAATTTAACTTTTCTTAATATTTTATTCCTCTATGAATTGGTTGTTCTACATATTGATTTATAGTCTTGTATTTTTTTTAGTTTTTAAAAACACATTGTAATTACAATGTTAACACATACATAATGTTTTGTATATTTGGGAGATTTTAAATTGTTGAAAAGTAGTATTAAAATTAGTTATCTTGAGTAAGCAAACAGTTATGGATGAATTTATTTAACATGTAATGTAATTTTTATATACATTTTGTAAAGACATACATTAAACTTTTCTACTTTTAGCTGTAAATTAAATTTTTAAAAAGTTTCATAATGTTTAAAAATATTTTATAATGTGAACAATTTTATTGTATTTAAAAATCTGTTATTATTTATTTATTTTTTTAAGACTTCTGTCTTTGTTGATTTGTTATTAAGTGTTTCTTAGAAATTTATTTTAATAGCTTATTCAATGCACCAACAAACAATTTGTCATATATTAACAATTAGGATTTGTAAAAATTCTACTCCACAAGCATGTTAAGGTACATTTTTAATGCCTCTGCATCTTTGCTATCCTTTATATTCAATACACCACAAATATTATGTGAGAATTTACTTTAAATTCATTATATTTGTGATATTTTCATAACAGAAGTGAACACCTGTTGACAGGATCAATCTTATGAATATGAACAATACAAAGCTCCATAAAGCCTCTAAAGTTAATCCTAAAAATTATAAAGAAAATGATTCTATTTTGTTTTTTATAATTTGTCTGATACCTAAACGTGCTTCAACAATAGAATTTTCAATCAATTGTTTATAGATATAAAACAAATTCTTGTGAAATTGCTTGAATATTCAATTTGATTTTAACATCATCCCTGCAAGATTTCAACTAAAGTTTTTGTAAGTTAAAATAGCTTTGAGAAATGGATTCTACTTGACTGAGGAATACAACAACTCTTTGCTCATAGACAGTTAATTTCTTTTCATGTTTAAGATAATCTAATTAGTTTATTTGTACATTTCTTGCAATTATAAATATTTTGGGAAATATGTTCACCCTCAGATATTTTAGGTATTCTTTATTTTAAATTGTAGTTATATTTTTTATTGATGTTATTTTTCTGATTTTTCATAAATTTTCTTAAACTTCTATCTAAGCTTATAAGAAATAATTTATTAAACTGTCATTTTTAAAAGGAATATTTTAAGTCATTGTAAAGTAATTATTTTGTACACTAACTGAAAAACACCTTAATATTTTAAATAATATTTTTGTTTGATGTGAATACTATTGATTTAATTTTAAGTACAGCATTTTTTAGAAAAAATAATGCATCAGTTTAAATGCTGCTTTTGAAGAACTAATTTGAAACTGCTTGGAAAATGCTACAAAAGATAAATCCTAAACAATTTTATGACTGAATATCAAAGTCCCAAATCATGATCTGTGTATCTTATGATGTATGGAAAAGGACATTATTTCAAGAAAATAATTAATTATTCTGACAGTCAAACTGTGCTATTGATTCACATTAATTTCCATTCTCCTCTTGGAAATGATTTATGCCTGGATCTGCAAATTGGGCAGCAATAACTAATCTTAATGTGGGTGCTTGGACACTGTGTTATTTCTTGCATTGAGTTAAGTTCAGGAATGAGCAAATAGTTGATCAACAATCTCTTGTTGGACCTGAAGTATCTGGATATTTAAAAAGAACTAAACAGAGGCCATGTTTTTGATTTCTTAAAGAAACAATTCTTAAATTGAGGTACAAATGATCAGTGACAAATAAAACTCTTAAATCATAATAGTTTTAGTTAAACACAGAAGTACTAAATAATGATAGCTATTTAAAGAAAAAAATTAGAACTTTAGAACTTTTTTCTTTAAATAATTTCCATTGCTTCTTTAGAAGATATTTTACTATCTGGAAATAAGATAATCTTTGATTATATACATATATTATATAAATATAAATAAATAAATATATATATATATATACTATTCATATGCAAATAAAAATGTTCTCTATATAAATTGAAACATGAAGTTCAAAACATAATTGAACCTTGGTTACAGAAAATTCCTTTTAAATAGTTGCTGAATTGTGCTTCAACCACTAGCCTAAATAAAAGAATTATCTTTATAGTTTAATGTATAGTATTTTAAACTTTCGAGTGCATTAAACTCTTTTGGAGTTCCCTTTCTTAACTTTTAATGTACAATGTATGGTTTATTAGTTTTAAAAAAAGAGTGCATAAAATATAAAAACAATTTAAAAATAAAATGTAAAAGAAAAGTGTTTACCTAGGAGAAATTCATGGTAAGTATTCCTATTGTAGTATGAAAAATATTACTATTAGATATTAAATTAAATGAGGTAAAAATAATTTGAAAATTACTTTTACTAAAATAACTTATCAAGCTAGTCACCTTCAAATGTGAAACCTTCAAAATTTGGTTCTTCATTATCTGAATACAACAATAACAAATTGTCATGTTTGATTCTTTTGCAAAATTATAATTTAGACAGTCCATCTCTTTGAAGTAATTATATATTACTATATTCTCTTTATCTGATAATATAATTTCAACATCTTTAAATCTTAATGATATTTTAACCATTTTCTATGTACTTATTTATTTTACAAACAATAGCAGACTATTTTTAATTTTTAAATCTATTTTAACATTTCAATGTATTTTCTGGAAATAGTAGTTTATATTTTTATGTGATATTATAATCATAAATCTACTTAAAAATAGCTAAATAGTTTAGCACTTGCTATTGATATTTCCATAATAAAATGTAGTTTAAAGAAAATAAAAATGGACTTTTATTATCTTGGTTTTCATAACTGCACAATCAGTATGTAGAATCTCAATCTTGAATTACTAAACCCCTTAATGCATTTGCCTGTGTCTGATACACGTGAAAATTAACATGAGTGCTATTGTATTTTACTTTATTTTATTTCTAATGCCTGTCTCAGATCCATTCCAGTAAAAATAAATAGACTAGATTATAATTAAACTTATTTAACATAGTTCACATGGATAATTTTTTTACAAGTTTATCTACAGAAAAAATTTGTGCTTTAAGAGGTTAAATATTGCATAAGATGTTCACAATAATAACATTATTTGAAAATAATAACTCAACAATATTTGAAAAGTTTTCACAAATCCTTCAAACAACTGATTTTACATGTAATCTTGTTATTAAATATTAAAATAATTATACCAGGAATTTTCTACTTATAGTACATCCATTATGTTCAAATGTCTTTGTCATATTTCATTTGCTGTCTTCCATAAATGAATTTTTGAATTAAAATTATTTTTGTACATAGGATACAGCTGGTCAAGAACGATATAGGACAATTACTACTGCATACTATAGGGGTGCCATGGGATTTATTTTGATGTATGATGTAACAAATGAAGAATCCTTTAATAGTGTTCAAGATTGGTAAGTTAAAAAAAATTTTTTTTCTTCAATTAAATTGCCCTAACATTGTCTTCATAAACTTTAAAAGCAATAAAATTAAGCAAATTATTTTTTTAAAGTATAATTGACTATAAAAAGTAATATTTTGTCTCTTATCACAATTTTTCACAATTATTTTTAATAAAATAATTTTTATAAACTGATATATTTTCAGTTTAAAAAGTCATAAAATACTATTAAAATATTTGTGTCATAAAATTTTATTTAAAATTTTAATTTTTTTTTTTGATTAATGATAAATTAATCAAAATTCTACCGAAAATTTGTAATTAATTTCTCCTAAAATGGTTTTATTGTTATAGATATTGAAGGAGTAATTCAGAAAATTTTTGTTTTAAATATTGAGAAGTATTTCAAATGTTGAAATTTCAATAATTTTTTAATTATTTTGTAGCAAAATAAGGTATTTTTCTTTTGGTTCTTAGGAAATTCTTTTTCCACCAAATCACCAAAAAAAAAAAATAAGAAATAAATTTTTAATTTTATAAAAATGTTTTCTAGGAATAAATATACTACAAATTTCTTACCAGGCAATTCCCAAATAGTGAAATCAATGACAAGCTTAAGAAATGACAACTCTAAAGAAATGGAAAGGAGTGGAAATTAATATCAACAAACAAGAAACAACAGAATTTGAAATTGTTGCACTCTATTTGTAAAAAATGAATTTTGTGTGGGATTATTGAGGAGTTTATTATTTCATTTATTTTATTATTTATTTTATTTCATCAATCTCTTTTTTAAATGTTGCCATTTTCTGGGCGATTCTTCTATGACCTCTCTAAATAGAAAAATACCCATAATAATATAACTTTAATTTTATTTCCTTTATTATAGTAAACAAGTGTATTTCTCTTATAAATAGCTAATGTATTTTTACTGTTACAACTTTCTATAAGTTTAGGCATTGCAAATTTTTATATGAAAGATATTTGCATTTATTTACCAATAATTTTAATAGTTTCACTAATTTTAAAATCATTTTGAGACTTAAAAATTAACAACTTAAATTTTAATTTTTGTATTTAAGCAGCAATTATCTTATTAAATATTTTCTTCTTAAACTATATACTTTTTAATTCTGTTGTGATATATAAAATTCCTTATTTCATTTTAAGGGTTACACAAATAAAAACTTATTCCTGGGACAATGCTCAAGTTGTTCTTGTTGGAAATAAGTGCGATATGGAAGATGAGCGTGTTGTCTCTGCTGAGCGTGGCCGTCAGCTAGCCGAACAGCTGGGATTGGAGTTCTTTGAAACTTCTGCTAAAGAGAACATTAATGTTAAAGCTGTTTTTGAGCGCCTCGTGGATATCATCTGTGATAAGATGTCTGAAAGCCTCGACTCTGATCCTAACCTCATAAATGCTTCCAAAGGCACTCGCCTCACGGAAAATCCTGCACCTCCCAGTGCAGGATGTCAGTGTTAAACATTTTGATCAAGCTATATTTTTCATTACCATACAGTGTTCCTTCTTTCTTTCAATGTTTGATATAAGGCTTGGTGGGATTCTCTTGATCTTGGTTGAAATCATGAAATCATTTAATTAAAATTAGTATCAATGTAGTTTAGTTCTTTTGTTTTTAAAATATTGTCATTTAAAAGAAATGGGAGGAACTGATGTTTCTTATTATCAGAAATATCTGGTAAATTTATCTTAGTTTAACTTAATTGCTAAATCTTTTATTATTTAGTTTTTAAGAGTATCAATTTAAGCATTTTTGCTTTTTTCTTTTTTTGTTAAAATTTATTTAAAAAAATAATTTACTTAATTATTAATTTTAAAAATTGTATATAATGTCAAAATTTTAATTTATGCCACATCATTAAGTGTAAAATGAAGACTATATATCTCAGAACTTTAAATTGCTTCACATCATGATATTATCTTTTTATATCACATTAGCATAAAGTGACAAAGATAAATTATTTTGTAATTGCTAGACTCTTATAAAAAATTAAATGAGCTTTGTAGATATGAATAAATATAGTTCAACATATGAATTCTACCAAGCCTATATAACATTATTTCAAATTGGCATTTAAATATTAATCTCACAGCTTTGCTGTTGAGTTTAACAGACTTGGATGGGGTCTTCTCACTCACATCTAAAATTATATTCTAATAATTATTAATACCTTGAACTCCTGTAATTTACTGTGCATGAATAAATATATCAATTTGTGTAAATGAAATTATCTAATTTGAATAATTTATATAATTGTTGACATACATTCTTGCTTGAGCTATGTACTAGTACATATATTGATAAAAGAAAGAAAGAGAAACTCACTTGGTACTTTTTCCCAATATTTTCACATTTATTAGTGTGATTCTAAGGTCTACTTAATGTATAACTCAATACTTTTTTATTAAAATGAACTTTTTTCAATATATATATATATACTTGCAGTACTTGTACTGTTTTTATTTCTCTGGGGAATATGTTTATAATGCCTTTATATTAGTATGTGTACTAATAAATTAGAAAGCATAGTGTGTGTTGAAAAAAAAAATCACTGTTATTCTGCAATTTAAAATATAACACATGTTTTCTGAATAGGAATTAAATGAAATTTTAAAATGTGCTATACTATGGATATGCATGTTTAGAAATTTGAAATCATTTCTTGCAATCACTATCATGTATTAATCTTATCAAAGATGTGTGAGATTACTTATTCAAGTTATTTATGATTACAGTTTATTTCTTAATTAAGGGATGTATTTCATTCAATTTGATTTAACTCATATGATCGGCATAAAATTTTTATCAAGGGGGCATTTCACATGAATCTTACAAATAAAATTGAAAACTTTTTATCATATTTGTGAATGACTTAAATACATTTGTTTCACTGATTAATTGTACTGGATGACATATCCTTTTATTATATACTAGTCAGTTTTATTTTTTATTTGGATTTTTTTAAGATCCATATATTTATATAGCTTTATCTAGGTTATTAAGATATGTATATAACAATCAAATCACTAGTTTACTTTATTTTAAACAGTTTAAAAGCTGTGGATTATGGGTGAATGAAAAAATAGTTTAAAAATTGTGTCAGTGTTACACTCATTTAATTGTATATATATTATTGCCTCTATATATGTATGTGAAAAGTAGAATCTTGAAAATGAGCAGTAAATCTAACATGGAAAAAGCTGTAATTTCCTCAAAATATTGTATAAAAATATATACATAACTTCATATCATTATCAATCCTTAAAGTACCATTTATTTTTCTAGTATAATATAGAAAATAAAAATTAAGTTCTCTTTCCCATTATAAATAATTAAATAAATCAGATGCTGCATTACTTGCTTCTGTAATTTATGAATTGAGTACTTTACAAAAACACAATGTGCTTTTTAAACTGATTTAAATAAATTGAACTGTTTGACAAAACTTTGAATAAAAGTTCAGCAAATGCTGATTCTTTTGAAATATTTTAATTTGTTTTTAATCAAACTCGTCCATGCAAACAATGTTTTTGATTTTTACATTTCTGTTCAGCGTTTATAACAACAAAATGTACTGAAAAGTTGCTATTCATCAAAAGCTAATATAATATTTAGATATAAACTTGAATATGCACTTGCCATTTATAGGAAGAAAAAAAAAACTTATAGTTATTAGTTGCGCTGAAATAAAAATGGTGCTGAGAAAAAGATTTAGTTAATTTCTATAATTTCTATTCATTTATAAAATAAGTTAATGAAGAATAATTAATTAGAAATTATATAGAGGATATAGTTATATTGTTGAGGGTTAGCTTTTCCCATTTTGGATTTGATATAACTCTGTTGTGAATGTTGTTAGATTCATACAAAGTACATGTTAGAACTTAATGTGTAGTATGCCTGAACTATTAAATTTGGCACAATTGTTGCATTGCCTTGATACATTTATGTATTCTCATCTCATACTGCAGATGCCTCATATAGTATGATGAACTATTATGTAAACGTGATAGGAATTGAAATATAAAAGCATTTATATTGAATTTTTGAGGTAGAGACAAAAAAAATATATAGTTGCATGCAAGATGCTATATAACAATATTTAAATAAATATATCATATGTTCTAAATGTGTATTACTTTATAGCTAATTATCGTACAAAAATTGAAATTATCAAATACTATCTGTATTATATGAATATATAATTTATTCATGTTTCTGTATTTTATATTTCTGTAGATATATTGTTAAAATTATTTTTTTCAATGTTATAACTTTTAAATTTTATTGCTTTCACATTATTACTTTGAAAGCCAATTATTCAAATGTTAAGAAACTAATCATTTACATGCGTTTCTATATACATTTAGAGATATTTTTTTATTGACTGTTCCATTCTGTTTTTACCTTGAATGAAGAATGGTTTTAACTCTAACATACTTAGTTATATTTTTGAATGTTTTTTACTAGAGTATTTATGTGTCTGAACATTCCTCTTGTCAAAATACAGTGTTTTGGAAGTCTTTCCTCAGTATCAATAACTTATTTTAATATTTGTTGGTATACTAGATTTCACTCTTTTAAATATTACCTAAACGTGTCCATTTAAAAATACTTTTTAATACTTGATATATATATATATTAAAAATATATGTGAATTCTTGACATACCTTTTTGACATAGTATAATTACTGTGGTGAAAAATTTTCAACACTGTATTTAGTCAAAAGATTATTGTTTTATTTCAAATATTATAAATTATGAAAACATTTTCTAGTCATTTATTTGTATTAGGGAATATTTTATATTGTTTCTAATTATATTTTAAACTGATTTTTATTGGATACTATGTGTCATCAATATTCATTCATAATGTCTAGTCAGTAAAGTAATCTTAAGTGTACATTAAAGCTATTTTTTTAATTTTTTGTAATGCAATAGTGAATGACACATAATATACCTTTTTACTGAACAGTTTGACATTCCAACTTCATCTTTAACATGGTTTGATTTTGTAGAATTCTAAAAAATATAAATTTTAAGAAATTTTGGCTAATAAATTGTATGCTAAGTGTAAGTAGAAAGAAATCATAGTTACTATGTAAATCACCTATAAATTGTAATGTATACCTTTAGAGAAAATAAATTTTTCTTTTGTTTTTATTTATGCATTTCTAATCTCTTAATGTGTCTGATTTATTCACTAATTTTGGTTTAAGTTGCTTAGAGATTTTTTTCTGATTAAGATTTACATTTTATAGGAGAAACATATTAATAAATATAATTATAAAGAATTAATTA
>JAPDSC010053761.1:88169-163298 GCA_026290005.1 Latrodectus geometricus | reverse complement strand
TATATATATATATATATATATATATATATATATATATATATATATAAGATAAAATATTGTTATAGAAAGTGCTTTTAATATTTTTATTAAAATTATTAAAAGCATTATATTATTAAGCATAAAATTATTAAGAGCATTATTAAAAACCTTGCTTTTAATATAACATAGTATTGCTTAATTAATTGTTTTATTATCGTTCGATTTATCAAATCGTTCTCTTAAGAACATGTATACTGAGAAAAATTAGCAGTTTTTTCAAGGCTGAAAAATAATTCTAAGGATTTAAGATAGCTTGATAACATTTAATGATACTTTGGCGACTTGGCAATATTTGGTGACATTTTTGGCTGAGATATTGACTGTTGAATGAGAAACAAACAAAATCCTTAGAAAAATGAATAAGTTGTCAAATTTACAAATAGGACTTATTCATAAATTAATATCATTCAAATTTCCTTATTATCTAATTCCATCAAAGCTTATCTATCATAGAATTTGTACGGCGAAAACCAATTCAAATTTTTCTTCACTAGCTGGAGTATTCTAAGACTCCCTACTTTGTATATTTTTTTCAACATCATCAGAGGGTGTTCACACATTTTTGTAACGATTTTGCAAAGATATATAATTTAAATAAATATGTATTTTATTTTCATATATCTTCAGTCTGATAGCCTTTTCTCTGAACTATCGTATTACATCTTGATTTCCAAGATAAAAGTCCTTTTCTTAAAACATCAAAAATGATATTGTTCTACTTCTCCTGAGTCCCTCCAATTTTTTGAGAAACCGCTATAAAGAGCTTGTTTTAAAAGTCCAAATGTACAATAATGCATAAGTGAAATTGAGTGGGATGCAATTAAAGGCAATAGCTTTAATTCGAATTTCACTTTTCGTTTTATCATAAAACAGAGCAGTAGATTTAGAAGTACGGTTTGGTGTCTTGTCCTGATGGAATTTGACACAGTGAAAATTGTTTGTATAAAGAAATGGAATTTCTTCTTTGAAAATGGGTGTTAAAACATACTTATGATAGTAATTCGAATCAATTTTGACATTCTTTTCTACTTTCCTTATTTTAAATTTTCCATTATAAGAGAATCCACTAATAACCATAAAACTTTAAAAAAACTTTAAATCAATCTTTTTTTGACACAGTCAGGTAAATATATTTAAACTTCATCAATTGTATAACTATATTTTTCCATTTTTCTCAAAGCAAATAATTTTTATACAATTTCCGCTTTTAATCTTACGCTGAGAAACATGTTTAGGTGCTAGATGACGAACATCAGGCTTTTCTGCTTTAATTAACTTTAAATTGGAAATTATAATTTAGTTTACGGTTCCAACAGAGTTAATTAAAGATTTTGCAATAGCTCTTTCGGGGTAATAGTATTTTCCTTTAAAACACGAGATGGTGACTTTATATTTAATAAGAGGTGTTTGTACCTTTGTTAAGTTACATTTTTTATCTTTTTCGAATCAAATGTAAACTTTGAAGTTTCTTTCCTTTCATATTAATTACGTCACTTATATTACGTGTAGAAATATTCATACCATGATTTTCACATCTTTTTTAACAACTGGATAAGAGTATTCCTCTTCGGATAACACAAAAATAAAACCATTGTTTATTTTTCAGCGATATTTTGAAGCAAAGAATATTTTTAATGCTGCAGACGATGATTAAGCCTTATAACAATTTGACACAAATTACATTTTTATTTTTAAATTATTATTTAATTTGTTATAGAGAATTAAAATCATAACAAAAATTTGTGAGCAACCTCTGTATTAATTTGGGGAAAAAGAAATCCATTATTTTTTTAGTAGAAAGCTTCAGTGATCGGTATCTCATAAAGAATTGATCAAGCAATTTTTTATTTATACTCGTTGAAAAGGTGACATTTCATATTAAAAAAAATTCTTTTGCTCTTTCCATTCATTTATGAGTTTATTATTTAAAAGTATGGGTCAACAAAGAGCAAATTCGGCATATTTTACAATTATCTTTCATAAAAATGAAAAAATAAGATATGCGATTGAATAGTGTTTATTGTTCCGATACTGTAACAGCCAATTACGTGCATTTTGACATCGTCAATTTTGTTCAGGTATTTTTAATATTAAAGGGCTCACACGGTTTAATTATCGTCGAATTGTTAATGAAATATAAAAAACTTACAGAAGATGAAGACTTGTTAACAGTCATCGCTCAGAACCTAGAGATCTATAAAACAGTTTTAAACTTTTGCTAGGCGTATCGGAAACAAGCTACATAAGTTAAAAAAAAAAATTATAATAATAATAATAAATTATGGATTTATTTTTCCACAACCAAATGTTCTTTATTGATACTTTTGTATCATCTTGTCCATTTCTATGCTGATTATTTCCAACAACTGCTTTGTCATATTTGAACCGTGGTTGACACTTATATGTACCCTGTCTCATAACTTCCCCGCCTTGTCAATGGAGGAATATCAGCTTCTCAGAAGGATCAGGTATTGAATTCTATATTTCGATCATGTAAATGAAGTCTTTTTTTTATTATACCGTGATTTTCATTAATCGACAAAATTGTTCATTGGTCACCAATGAAAATAAATAATGTATTCAAGAATTACGAAATAATTTGAATTAGTTTTATCATTAGCAACTATTTTATTATAAAAGCCTTTGTTTAATGAATATTAGACTCTGTAAATTCGGCAGAGGTTTCACAAAATATTAATTAAAATATATTCCCGTTGACCATAAAAAGTACTCCCAAAATTGCGGAGAACATTCTCTAATAATTTATAATCTCAGTAGTAGATATTGAAAAAAACCGAAATTTTCTAGACAATTTTAGCATTGTCAAATATTACATAATTTTTAAAACTGATTATTGTGTATTTAATCGTTATTTTGTAAACGTATGAGAATCAATAGGGTATTTAACATTACTAATTGGTATCTTTCTTCGTAATTGGAAAAAATTAGTTAGTGTCTTCATTTATTCTTTTTTTTTTAAGAATATCATGACATAATAATTAAAAATTTGAACGTTGTATATAAAGAATTGAGCTCTGGCAATACGTGACAAGTAGATCTCTTTAATCAAGGCACATATAAAAAGAAGATTCTTATTGAAAGAAATAACCTTCAATATAAATAAAAAGTGAATAACATACCAAGATCTTGACAGTTAATGGTGAGACATCTAATCTTTCAATTTTCACTCCATTAATAATAAAGTCGCTTTGAAGGGCGCCAATTTTTATAATTAAATATGACACACTGTTGAACTTCTTTTCTATCTCTATAATATAACGATATATTATTAGTGTAAAAGAGTTCTTCCTTTTATAAAGTAATAAAAAACTATTAAGGAAATTTTTTTAGGAAATGTATTATTAATATACTTAATAAAATATCCGAAGCTTCAACTAATTTTTTAAAAATATTAAAAATTAACAGTTAAAAGTTTTGTTTTTTATATTACTGGATCAGTATTAACTGAGCAGTTTTAAAAAAATTAAGGGAAATACGACTATAAAATTTTCAAATTATGTTTGTTTTTCTTGAATAATTTAAAATAAAATTCCTGAAAACTAGACTCTATTAATAATGAAATTTAATTTACAAAATTCTAAAAATTTATTGGAATTAACAGCAGTGAAACTAATATAAGCTAGAAATATACTTTCTGGTGAAAATGCGCTTTAGGTCCCCTACTCTGCCAGCTTGGCGAAAGTGTGCTGTAAGTCCCTTACTTGGCGGGATTTCCAAAATGCTGTTGCCATGGCGATAATGGAATACGATTTTAAACTGATTAGCAACCAATGAAAATGACCGATTTTTCAAACTGAAACTAATTAACAACCAATGAAAATGCTAAAAGAAAAAACCAATTAATGAGCATGCGCGAAAAAGCGCAAACTATTTGCTCCGAAGGTTGCCATAAAGAGCTCATTAGGTATAAAAACGTCCGGTTTACCACGCTTGGTGCATTTATCGCCAAGTTGGCAGAGTAGGGGACCTAAATCGCAGATTAACGTACTTTCTTTCGAAAGTTAACAAATCTTTCTCTTTTTATTAAATTCAATAAAATTTATTAATATAGTAAATTTAAAATGAAAGCACTGATTTTAAACTGATAAAATCTGTTAATTCCAATCATTGTCACAATTTGACAGAATTTCAAAAATTTAAGATCTTCACAAAATCTCGAAAAGGATTCATAATATTAACAAGTTTGAAATAGTTATTATTTTTTTCAGCTCATTACCATTTGTATGAATTAAATAAAGTTGAATAAAACAATATTTATTAATTTGCATGAAAGAGCTCACAATATGCCTTTTTACGTTGTTTCTAGTTGTTGAGTCTGGCAAATAAGTTCCGCGAATATGAATAAAACAATGAATGAAACACATTATTAAAATAATACATATTTTAAACAATGAGAAGTTTTCTTCTGTTAATTTTGTTAATGATTTCTTCAGTATGGCAACAATGCAATCTTACTTTGTTAGCATTTTACTCAATATGCTTCGTAATGTAAATAATGAGACCTTTGATTGTTAGTCTTTTCCTTTATTTATTAAATGTAAATGAAAAACATTCTAAATTGTTAATAGAGCGAATAATTCAAATCGAAACAAGAATTTATTTAATATGTTACATAACTTCCTCTTTTTTTACAAAAAATTATTATTTTAATTTTTTTTAAAAAAATATTTTACTTTTAGAATAAATTTAAATAAAATATTGGTGAAAATGCGCTTTAGGTCCCCTACTCTGCCAACTTGGCGAAAGTGTGCTGTGGGTCCCTTACTTGGCGGGTTTTCAAAAACGCTGTTGCCATGGCGATAATGGAATACGATTTTTAACGGTTTTAAACTAATTAGCAACCAATGAAAATGATCGATTTTTCAAACTGAAACTAATTAACGACCAATGAAAATGCTAAAAGAAAAAACCAATTAATGAGCATGCGCGAAAAAGCGCAAATTATTTCCTCCGGAGGTTACCGTAAAAAGCTCATTAGGTATAAAAACGTCCGGTTTACCACGCTTGCTGCTTTATCGCCAAGTTGGCAGAGTAGGGGACCTAAAGCGCAGATTAACGAAAATTATTTTTAAGGAAAAAGGATTTTTTTGTAAAATTAATTGAAAAAATTTTTTATTTTAATAAGAATAAATATAGATTATATGTTAATATATTAGTGAAATACTTCATAAACTTATAAATGCTAAATTCTTACTTTTATTTATATTTATCTGAAAATAAAATTTATGTAAATAATTTTTTATTACCTACTTAAAAATATCATAACAACAACATTGCAATACATTGTTTTTTTAATAAATTAACAATGAGATTTTAGGCAAATAATTTTTAAATGTAAGTGGTAACTTTATTAGAACCAACTTTAACTTTAGTAACCCCAACTTTATAATTATTTAATGTGTTTTAATCTACAATTTAATAAAAAAAATGCAGTTATAAACCACTATGAATTCAACAAAACACTCTAACTATTCTGGCAAAGCTGCCGCATTTCTGGTCATATAATGACATTCCCATCATGCCATTTTCTGAATAGGGTGATTTTTTTTCAAATATCCTCCTATATCCGGGAACATGGAATTTTATAACGTCATAGAAATTAAGAATAATAATAATGAATACATGAAAAATTCTATTTTGACAACCCTTCTAGTATTTACGTCATCGTGAGGAAGTTTAGAATATTTTATACCATTTTCGGATTTTATTAAGAATTTTTGAAAGGATAATTCGTCTGAATTTTTTTAGTGTGTTCTACAGATTTCTTGATCTTTTGGATACTTAAATTCAAGCTTGTGTAGTTCTTTTTCATTAATTTAAATAAATTTTTTATTCTGCGGTTTAAAATTATGACAGCATATCATTTTTTAGTTTACGTATGGCATTTTTATTATTTATATTATAAAAACATAAGAATGTTCGCAAATTAAAAAATGATATAAAAAAAATTTATATACAAATTTTTAAAAAATTACATTTTTTGCGAATATTCCTATATTTACATTGGAATTCATGTTGTAATTTTTTGTAGAGTTCGTATTTACATTTTTTAAATTGTTTCTGTGTTTTCCTCATTTGCCTTTACATTTACGAAATTAGTGCTCTTATGCTTTCTTTTTTAAAATCCTAATATTTCAAAAATATATATTTACGCTTTTTATTTATCAGTTTTAGAGTTATTATTTAGATGCGTAAATTTTTCCAGAAAAGAATTTATTACGTCATAATTACATCATATTGGCAGCATTTCTTTGTAGTTAAAAAAGTTCAGAAATTGCCAAGATGTGTTATACGGCAACTGTATCCAAATACTAGTCTTTATGCCTTATTTCAGCACAAAACTCTCTGATTAAGTCAAATGAAATAAAGTAACAGTAAATTCTCCAAACAATAAAACTTCTAAAATCAAGAGTCGTATATTCTGAATACTATCCGTGCAAACAGTGCTTGTAGAACTAAAGATTATCTACAATAAAAACTCTTGGTAGATTTCATCAATGGAAACTTTCAACACGATATATTTATAACATAAAAATATTCAACAAAATTAAATCTTATTTATGTTATCAAATAATGTAACGCCATATCTCTTAAATGTTGGAAATATATCTATAGTATTTCAAACTAAAATATAAAGTATTTATAACTGTATAGATATTCGCATCTATTCCAACATCTGCATATATCTATGCTCTAATGAATATTTAAATGAGAACAGAAATATCTTTCATTTTGTAACAATGGTTTCCAAGCATCATGATTGTTATCACAGTTTTTGAAACTTTACAACTATCAAGGATTGTGAAAGGAATGAGTAAATCGTTAGAACAGTCAGTAATGTTTAATTAAGCAGCCACACTAATATGTTAATATCTAATTCAAGAGTAAGATTAAAAATGTGACTGAACAACACGAAAGTATATGGTAAACAAATTCAAAAGAGGAAGAAAAACTGAGATATATAAAGCAATTTTCCAATGCAAATTAGAAATTAAATAAACTATTTTAATAGAATTACAGTATGAAAGATAAAAGATAAATTTCTTTCATATATATATATATATATATATATATATATATTTATATTTATATTTTTTTTATCTATTTATTTATTTATTATTACACTACTGGCCATTAAAATTGCTACACCAAGAAGGCGACATGCTACAGACGTGAAATTTATACGAAAGGAAAAAGGTTCTGGGACATGCAAATGATTAGCTTTTCAGCGCATTCAGACAAAGCAGGCGCCAGTAGCGATACCTACATTGTGTTTAAATGAGGAAATTGTTCGGCCGGTTCCTCATACACAAATTGCATTTGAGCGTTGTTGCCTGGTGAAAAGTTGTTGTGATGCCTCATGTAAGAAGGAGAAATGCGTACCAGCACGTTTCTGACTTTGATAAAGATCGAATTGTAGCTTACCGGGATTGCGGTTTATCTTATCGCAGTAATTCTGCTCGCGTCGGTCGAGATCCAATGACTATTAGCAGAATATGGAATCGATGGGTTCAGGACGGTAATACGGAACGCTATGCGGGATCTCAACGACCCCTATCACTAGCAGCCAAGAAGACAGGCATATTATCCGCATGGCCGTAATGGATCGTGGAACCACGTCACGAGCCGTGAGTCAAGAAACGGGGTCGTTTGGAAGACAACAAGTGTTTGCACGAACAGCTCGACGACGTTTGCAGCAGTATGGACTCTCAGCTTGGATAACATGGCTGCGGCTTCCCTTAACGCTGCGTCATAGACAAGAGCGCCTTAAATGGTGTGATCAACGACGAACCTGGGCGCACGAATGGCGAGACGTCATCTTTTCAGATGAATCCAGGTTCTGTGTACAGCATCATGATGGTCGCATCCGTGTTTGGTGGCATCGTGGTGAACGCACACTGGCAGCGTGCATTCGTCATCGTAATACTGACCCATCACCTGGCGTGATGGTATGGGGTGCCACTGGATACACGTGTCGGTCACTTCTTGTTCGCATTGACGGTGCTTTGAACAGTGCATGTTACATTTCTGGTGTGTTACGACCCGTGGCTCTACCCTTTATTCGAGCCCTGCGAAACCCTACGTTTCAGCAGGATAATGCCCGACCGCATGTTGCCGGTACTGTACGGACCTTCCTTGATACGGAACATGTTCGGCTGTTGCCCTGGCCAGCACGTTCTCCAGATCTTTCACCAATAGAAAATGCCTGGCCAATGGTTGCCGAGAGACTGGCTCGTCACCAAACGCCAGTCACTATGGTTGATGAACTGTGGCATCGTGTTGAAGCTGCATGGGCATCTGTACCTGTACATGCAATCCAATCTCTGTTTGGCTCAATCCCCAGGCGTATAACTGCTGTTATTACTTCCAGAGATGGTTGTTCTGGGTACTGATTTCTGAGGATCTATCCAGCCAAATGTTTTGAAAATTTAATCACTTGTTATTTCGAGTATAATATATTTGTCCAATAAATATCATTTTGCTATCTGCATTTCTTCCTGGTGTAGCAATTTTAATGGCCAGTAGTGTATTATTTTGCAATTTATCATATTATGTTGTGAAATCATGTGGCAGAGGCTATGAAGTGAAATACTTTTAAAAAATAATGATAGAATCTAATACACATTAAATACATCGAGATACAAGATTGCTGTTGCACTGGTTTGCTTCCCTGAACCTAACTCTGAGTTAGTCTCCACCAGTTAGATGGAAGCAGACTAGTGGTAATCTTCGTAATTTTGATGAAGTGACCAAGAAGAAGGCCTGCTACCCCCAGAGGTATCATTCCATTTGGAGGACATTGCGACCACGACATATTTAATGCACTCCAGTCACCTTTAATGAACACGAGAGATCTTAGATTAAGCCAGGATTTGAACTCACTTCCTTCCCTTTGAGAACATCGCCTTGACCAACCAGAACATCGCAGGTATCGACGTACAATTCAAGGAGGATAATTTCAATGCAAATTTACAAAATAATAACAATCATCCATATTCGAAACATGTCTAGTATTTTCTTCAGCAATTAAACTAACATGTCGCAGCAAACTGTATTCTTTTTCACAGCCAAAAGGAATAATTGGTTTTAATCCAAAATATCTATGAAAAATTTTAAATCTGAATATTAAGAAAATAACTAAATTACTGTTGAAACCAATCTTACTAGTAAAAACACTTGAGTAAAATTTTGTATTGTAATATGCAGTAATTGCATTCTAAGTTCTTATCGAGAAATTGCATCTAATTCCAGTTTGGATCTGAATAAGAAGTACATCGTCATGAGTTTGTTGTTCAAGCCACAAAAAATTAATATGTAAAAAAATAAATTGTTATTTTGAAACAACATATGTTACTAACATAAAATACATCAGAAATACCAATGAATTTTAAATTCCCTGATACTCCCTTTTACACTATTCATATATATCGAATCTATTACCATAATTTATCTTCTTTAAATTCGCCCATGCTATAGATTGCAGCACGTAAAACCGGTCCTTCGAGATATTTTAGAATGTTGCTCTATTTACAATTATTTGTTTACATTCAGACGTTTTTGGCAACAGAATGCCTGTGTGTGGGGCCATACTCTCTGAGACGACAGTGAATTTGATTTGGGAATCGTAGAGAAGTTTTATTCAAGAATTCCGGAAAAGAAGCTTCAGTTGTGTTACTTTCAGCAGAACGGTGCCACGTGCCACAGATCTGATCATGATTGTTCCGTGTGTCTGAGATGCTTACACCAAGGAAAACGATCAGCAAAGGTTTGAAGCCTCCCCTATCACTTGATTCACACACAATTAAAGAACTCAAGATCAGGATCCAAGATGTTTTCAGTGGAATCACAACACAAGAATTTGCAAGTATACATATAAATCTCCTCAAGCGTTCTCACATATGTGTCGAAGTGGATGAAGGGCACTTTTCAGTATCTACAGTGTGAAAGGGGTTAATCATAATTTATTTTATGCGTTGACTTTATGTGCTACATTCTGTATAATAAAGATATCGGTTCTTTTCAGTTCTGCAGTAAGTTATAATTATTTTAGGTTAGCCTCTAGTTGAGAGGGTGACCCTTTGATTCTTGCCAAGTTGTGATCGTGGTTGATCGCCAAGCTGGGCAAAATTCAATCGTGTTCTGATTGTTATATCGTTACATTAGTTAGTTAGTTAGTTTTAAGTAACATTAGTTAGTTAGTATTTCATTAGTTAATTTTACGTTGTTGGATCTTCTGGTGCTGAAAATTACGTCGGCAAGTAAGATAAATCTTAAGTTTTGAATAACAATTTTATTACGTTTTGTCCGCCATACCTATTTGCACGATGTTCATCAGGCATAGTGTTCGAACAGGCACCAAACAAAAAACCGCCAATGGGGCACCCTCAGATATAGTTTTATCTTATTTTATTCCTAAATTCAACCCTTAAAGTGTTATCTTCTACAAATAATAAATGTAAAAAATCAAAATTTATATACCTACAAAGAAACTGAACAATAGAAACAAGGATATGTCACATACTGAAGTCAATAAAATTCTTTGTTTTCGCAATTAAAAAGAAACAAATTTTATGGATTGATATTAAAGAAATTAACCTAGTCACTTCATGGGAATTCTCCAACTGTCAATAACATTCATATTCAAACTAAAATAAACCAATTCTAGATGGGAAAGATTAAATTAAGAAGAATAAAACAGTTTAAACGAAAAAGATATGTCAATTTCAACTAGAACAAATCTGGCCATCGGTTCACCGTTTCGTGAGTTCAGTTCCTTTATTGAGCATCAATGTTCTTAATGGTTCGATGTCCACTTTATACTGTGGAGCTATTTCTAATTGGTTAAAAAAGCTGGAATAGAGTATCAAGTAAGCAAATTCAATGACAATCAATCCAAAAAAAATCAAGAAAGGAGAAAATTTAAAAAAAGTACTAAGGAAGATTACATCGCGTGTCTATTATTTTCTTACATAGAAAAAATTATCAATGATATTTTTTCGTTATTTTGTTTTCAAAAAAGTTCCCAAATCTCTCAAATCATTACAAAATAAAAATAGAGATAATCTCACGGAATTATCTCAATACATACAATTTTTTCTTCAGTGAAAAAAAATAAAAAATCCTTTATTAATATCATCATTTGTAAAAACACTAAGAGAAACATTAATGAAACCTACCCAAGTATTTCAAGTCCATATATATATGAAGCATTTACTCTCAGGAGAATTTCTAGATTTAGCTTTTATCGTATGTGTCCATCATCCATATGTGCCTACTCAATAAAATAACTTGACGGGGGAGGCCTAGATGGTTGGGGCGCCTGCTCTCCTTATCGGAAAGTAGCGAGTTGAAATCACGACCTAACCAAAAATACATCGTATTCGCTAAAGTCAGCTGAGGCACGCAAAATATCTCATGGTCTCAATGACCTCCAAGTGAAATAATATCGATGGGAATAGCAAGCCAAGTCTGGAGATCCGCATGGTCCATGCTTCTAAAGTACGAACACTAACCCGCTTGCTAAGCTAAATGCTTTGCAGGCTTGAGGCAAAAGTTAGACTTTTGTGCCCCTCGGTCTTGAACCTCCTGAAACTCCGTTCCACATCTTTCATCATGTCCCGCGCAGGTTCATAGACATGATCAATTCTCTGCCGATCAAGTGAACAAAATAGCAACGATCAATCCATCAAATAACAGACTTGAACAGTCTCACAGATTCTTTTAATCCCAAATAACAACTTGTGATTTCACATAACAATGAAATTACACATACTAGTTTCATATAGAAAAAAATATTATATTTAAATATAAAAATAATCTTAACAATCTCATATAAGTAAAACTTCTATATATATGCTAACAATCCTTTGACAGGTAATATATTTTAATCAATCATAGGTAACTTTATATACCACATATATTTAAATAATCAATGTAAGCATTTAAAATATCAGTGTTGTTAGTATAAGTATGAAGAAAACTGTTTACTTTTAAAAGATTTTGAAAAAACTCAACATGACTTCTAATAAAATAAGATAGTTATTTTATTTACTTAAATAATATAGGAAAATTTTAATGTCTTTGAGAAAATGTTTTAATATGAAGGCTATGAAAACATATTTTCTTTACGAAATAAAACATTCAGACAAGTAGAAAGAATAAATAAGAAAATATAAATATTATTATTTCAAGTAAGTTGCTGTAACATTGAACGATTTACGACTACTTAACATGCATAGACTTTCTTACAGCAATTTTTTTCCATTGGATTGAAGAAAATAAAATGGTGTCACTTCTTATCAACTGGACATCGATAACTTTAAAAAATTAATACCTCTCCAGACATCCCTCTAAAAAAACTGAGCTATTTCATTATTCAGCCTTTTCATTGTCTCAATTTCTCTACAACGAATTCGATAATGTACATTGAGCAACCAAAATATCGTGATTACCCCCCCCCCTCAGTTTGACACTGAGGCGTCATTAAATTGTTACACTGATGGCTCAAAAATGGATTCCAGCACTGGAGCTGGTATTCTCTGTCCAGATAATGGTACAAAGTTGATTAACTTTGTACCATCAGCAGAAGATAGTCTTTCACAGGAGCTATTTTCACAAAAGAATAATTATTTATTCTGACAGTCAAGCTGCATTACTGGCTTTGCAGAAGTTAACTTTTGTTCTTGCCTTCGAAGGCTACCTTACTCTAGGCAAATTGGATAACAATTCCTTCCTTTAATATGGGTGCTCTATCACTCTGATGTTTCTGGAAATGAATTAGCTGGATCAATAATGGATATTTTTGGTCCTGATAAGTATGATAAATGGACCAGTGATAAGTATTTTGAAAGAAGTGATTAAAGATAGTGTATTTTATCTCTTCAAGATATATTAGTTTTTGAAATGGTATAACACCAATGTTTAAAGACAAACGAAGGTATTAAATAGTACGTGTCGTAGTAAGAAATAGCTACCCAAAGCTCAGTAGAAGCTGTTTAAGGAGAGCAATGGGACTTCTTACAAGACACCTTAAGAGACATCTCACCATAATGGGAGTAATAGATGATCCTACTTGCTGTGGTTGTCAATATTTGAAGAAAACTTCATTACATATTCTATGCAAATATGAAATTTTTTTCGCTCATTGATTGAAGCACCTGAGTCATCATTTAATTGAACCTTGAATGCTGCTGGAATTTGCTGAATTTTTCTTCAGCTACTGATTTTTTTTAAATAAGGAATTTTTTTTTAGGTTATAGTTTCATCGCTGGGGTAGGTTCTTTTAAAACCATCTTAACCTAAATCGTCAATGTCTGGGGAAACACAAGATTAAGTGGGAACGATAAAATTTAATCAAAAGACTGTGGATTATCATTGGTAATAGGCAGGGACAAACACTTGGCATACGTACTCACAAAGAGGGTATGCAACAAAAACAGCCAACGAACTCAGCAGTTTCGGAGACTCTCATTCTGCATTCTAGGGTCATCACAATCTGCTTTCTGTCAAAGGCGTATAAATTTGCAGCTTTTTTCATAAAACACATACGTAATGACAGGAATGATGCTTCATATTCTTCAAGGTAAATTATACATCGTACCCCTTGGATCACATGTCCACCAAAACATCTAGATTGGCTCAATTTCAAACTGGGGAGGTAGTCGTTATGTTTTCGCTTCCCAGTATATAATATAATAGGACATCACTATTATTGAAGATACTGTCACTTTATTTGGGGGCACTGATAACTAGTATCTCATCAATCCCATTTACTGTAGTTCAACTTTTATGTGTTTTATTATACTATTTTTCAATATTTCTTATAAGAAATATAAAATATTAGATTTTTTAAAGTAAAGAAATTTTGAGTCTGATCTATTCTTCCTTAGTTGCCAATTAGCTATAAAACATCACAGATTATTACTTAAAAATAAGATTTTTATTATCAAATATGCTATTTTTATTCCCTTATGTTTTTATTTGTCTGCAAAGCATTTATAAGTGGATCGAAGATTTTTGCACCCTATTTGAAGAAAATTTTACCTCGTTTATTCTATTATTCTTACTCATTTGTATCTTAAATGGCCCTAGCAATTTCATTATCCTAAAGGTTTAAAAAGTAATTATACTTGAAAATTGTAAGATACTTTATAAAAATATTTACTCAAATCAACTTCTTACCATATCAAATAAGGAGCTTTTTATAGTAGATAGAAAAATGGTTTGAAATAAAACAATAATCGTGAAACATACTATTTATATTCATTTTACTATTTTTCTCGCTATAATTTATTTAATATTAAACTTAGTAATACTGGGAAACATATATATCAATACTCCCTTGTATATGTGTTGTTCTTGAAAAAATATCGATTGTACTGTAATTTTTATTTTTAATTACAATTTTATAATTTCCTTTTTACATATTAATTTGGAAACAAAAAATTAAAAGAAAAAATATAATAGTAATATAATATACACTGATTTTCAAAGATTAAGGAACAACATGTTTTCCGAAGATCACGATAAAAAAATGACACTAATATTAAAGTTTATATAAATTAAAAAAATGAACTTATATAAGTTTATTCAAAAACGCAAGCTACTACTTTTTTTGATAGAAAAGAACAGGTGTATATGAGAAAGAGGAAAGTATGCAAACATCAGGCTTTCGTAGTTACGCGCGTAACTTTTGCTGATTTTTCAACTTTTGATAGCAGATTCGTTGACAATAGTCAGGGGGATTCTGCAAAGCCGTTGAAATCCACTCTCCAACATCACAGGGAGAAGAATATCCCCTAGTACCGTGCGAAGGCGTCTTCATGCAGGTCTCTATGCAAAGCGACCAGTAGTGTATGTCTTCCTCACCGGACGACAGAGAAAAGCCCGCTTATCTTGGGCAAGAGTGTATGTTTTCTGGACAAAACATCGATGAACTTCTGTACTCTTTAAGGACGAGTCCACATTCGCCCGGGAAAGTGATTTAAAACGTGTGCTGATCTAAAGGGAACGGAAAACCAGAAACTATATAAATTCAAATCTGTGGAAAGACATAGTTACCTGGAATAATGATTTTGGCCGGCATCTCTCACTTGGTGATCACTTTGACCTGCATGTGTTTCAGGGAGGAACTGTGACTGGTGTGAGATATCAAGATGAGATCCCTTATCCATATGTCAGCTCATTTACCTGTGAAATTACCAATGATTTTATTCAGATGAATGGTAGTACGCAGCTTCATCGAGTTGTTGAGGAATATCTTAAGAGTCATGCTTAGGAGCGAATAGAAGGGCCAATTTAATCTCTAGACCTGAATCTCTTAGAACATCTGTAGGACAATCCTAGTAGAAAGATTGCTACTACAAGTCCTCTTCTAAGATCAACAGGAAAGCAGCTTCTTCTGTGTCTGGTCTTCGTTTCCCATTTCGGTAACCGACAACTTAATTGAAAGCATGGAAAGTCGATGCTGCCAATGCATTCAAGCTAAGGATTGGGCATACCCCTTATTAAAATTCCTTTTTATGTTTCTGTGACATTTTACCACGCAATACTGTGGTTATTCTTTTTTTCAAGAATGGATTTTTCCCACAAGATTGTTTTTTTATGTTGTAAATCATTTATGCGCTTTTTCTTATGTAAACTTCTATATTGCAATCAATATATAATTGTTTTGTACACATGTCATCTAAATTTGGTATTTCTACATTTCTTCATCTGCATATTAGGCGCAAAAAACAGGTTGTCTTTTAACTTTTGCACATAAAATAAACTAATAATGCTAAAAATGAAAATTTGTGAAGTTAAAGTAGCAATATTTTGAAAACATTGATATACTAACTATGTGAGCGATGAAAAATAAAAAACTAAGTTTATACACTTTTTTAGAATTTGGAGGCAATTACTTTTCCCACTATTATATCACATTTCAATTACAAGAAGAAAGTTCCCTACCCTAGATTTTCCAGTGCAATTAGAAGATATTCGTTGGTGGTCAGTATACTATTAATCATAAGCATTTTGGACGAAGAGTACTTTAATGAGAAATATGTTTCAGTGGGAATTTTCTCATGACATGGGAATTTTCTCGTGATATTAGACAAAGGAGGTAGAAGAAAATTTGAGATGAAAACGCAGAGCCTTTTTTATATTCTAAGCAGAATCACGATAATTTTACAAAGAAGTTTACTTAACTCTAAATATCTGCTAATGCATCTATGACACCTCTTGGTATTAAAAGTGAATCTAGGATTTTTCTGCTACTATCAACACATTAAAAGATATTTTGTAAATGAAATCGACATGAACATTTAAATTTTCAAGAAATTTGATCTGTGTTATGATATTTTTCCTTTCTTTGTTCTTAACGGGATCCTTCTTTGTTCCATAGGGAAGACACATCCAATGTAAAAAATTAATTTAAGCAATAGCTGAAAAATTTAACAATGAAATCATTAGAATTTCTTATCAAAGGCTAATTCTATTTTCTATAAGATAAGAATTTCGGAATAGTTGATTCACTTTAATTTATACATATTAATACTCTAACAGTCGAATGTAATCATATATTTGAATACCCATATTCATACCTTATTAAATTTTTTTAGGACTGTATTGAACATGTACTATAGGATAATTAAAAAAGCTAATAATGGTACTTGCATACTATGAAGACTACCTTGATATATCGCCAAAACTGGTGACCGGAAAAAATAATATAAAAACTGCATAATAAAAAAAAAAAAAAATAAAATAAATAAAAAATAAAATTTAGGCGCTAACATAGGTTATAGAGGGATCTAAAATGAATATTATGTAAATAATTATTTAAATCGTGTTAGTCTCGCCAATAAAAAAAATCCCAAATAAAACTTTTTATCTCCAAATATTACCAAGGTAGCCGTCAAAGTATGTAAATACCTTAATAATCTAAGTATAGCTCAAGGGGGAATCCTAAGATAACTTATTTATCTATATAAATTCATCACACACACACACACATAATCTAATTCCATGCTTCTATTTTTGTATTGTCTAATCGAAATTGTAGCAAGTAAAATGACATAACTTATTCATTTATGATAATAGTAATTATAAAATGAATTTATTAAGAAATATGAAAGGAAATACTAATTGAAGTACTATAAGAAATGTGAAATGAATACACATTCATTCATTTCATTCGAAATTAAACTTTTTGTGAGTTCTGCATGTTTCTTATTGATCATTAAAGGTGCAAAAATTTTAGGGACCCCTATAGAAACTTTTTTAATAATCGAGTTTCAAATATATTCTGAAGGTTTCATTAATATTTCAGTTTTATGAAATTCCATTTCTTGGCGAGCGATTTCTTATTATGCTATTGTACTCAAAATCGGATAAAAAATTCACATTTTATTTATATTTAAAATATTAGCGAAATATTGTTTATTAAACTGATAATAGAAAAATAATATAATTACGTCAAATATAAAAATATTCAATAAATAATCATATAAAAAAATTACGTCAAATAGTGTTTTAGAACATTAAAATTTCTACAAAAACATTTTATGTTTTCAATTTCTAAATGATAAACACCCAGCGAGGTCCTAATGATCTTTTTGTCAGCCAAAGCAATATTAATAAAATATTATTTTATGGATATAAAATATTTATTTGATTAATAAATATTATAATTTTTCCCAAGCACTTGACTTAGGCAACCTGTAAAAAAAAATAGGACTAAAAAAACCTTGTGAATCTTGCTGCATTCACTAAGTTAAATATGTTATATTTATCTTCTTGGAATCTCCCTAAATTATTATTATTGATAATAATAACTCTATAAATTATTGATCAATAAAACAATATGTATAGCACCAAAGTAAATAATTTTAAACAAAAATGAAAAATAATGATTTTCCACTACAAACCATGAGCAAAGTGTAGAACTATGCTCAAGATTTGCAGTGCTATATCACTAACTATACTAAATAAACATCTTAAGATTTGTAATGCTATATAATTATATCATTTATTACACTCATAATTAAAAACTTGATTAAAAGAATGCAGTTTTTAAAAAGAACAAAATTGTGTTAAATTATTAATATAGAAATATAATGAGAAGATAATAATTTTATAGCTAGTTCCAAAAACACGTCCCTCGCCCATCTCCCTCTGCGTTTATTTCTCAACAATTTATAAATTTAAAATATATTTCTCAGAAACAAATTAATATTTCGATCAAAGTAGAAATGAACATTTTGAAAAGTTGGCATTGAGATCATTTGACGCCAATGCATGAGCATGATAGGACTCTTTCACTATGTCATTGGAATTATCTGATACATTAACTATATTGCTTACATCTCACTCGCCTTTGATGAAATCAATATCAATCACTTCAATAGTTCTCCACTTAAAAATGCTTTGTTACTTTGGCGATCTTGTCACATGGTTGATCTTAAATGTCAAAATTAATTTCACTTTCATACATACAATTGTTGTTGAAATAATAAGGATTATTTAAAGTGAGTCTCTCAGAGTTGGAAAAACGTCTTCAACATGCGTGATTATGAAGGTAAAAAGATTTAGTAAAGTTAAAGGTTTAATTACAATAATGAATCGGAATTTCTCTAGATAATTACTTAAGGAATGAGGTTATTTTCCTCTAATATCAATGTCAAAATAAAGTTATCTACTTATATATATTTAAAAAAAAAATCGGTGATATTCCCAGTTCACAAAGCCTCTGTAATTAACATAATTTGATATGTATAGATATCAAATCTTCACATCTGTAACTGCAGATCTTTTTCTCAGCGAAATTACAAAATGTATTTTTTGAACCCATAAAAATTCAGTGAAATTAGTTAATATAATAAAGCAATTTAATATTTTATCAAAATATCTAGTTCACTTTCACATACATACATACAAAAACTAACTTGAGAAAGAAATAAACAGTTCATAAGTTTATAAAATAGTTTACTACTGGTATCATCTATTATTTCAGCTCTCAATAGAAAAATACTAAAAATCTATTGGCAATACGGATTAATTTATCCCTATAAGATTTCTTATATGGCGATGATTGCTACAAAAAAGTTTAAAATGAGAGAGAGAGAGAGAATACAGCAGTAATGAATCTTAAAAGCATTCCGCACTTAATGATCAACTTCTATCAAAGAGGTTTTACAATTCTAAATTTAATGGAACCTGCGTTCAAAACAGATCAGGATTTTCAAGAATATTTCAATTTTTAATCATAATTGTTTAAGTTAAATAGTGACATCCCCAAGGTATTCATTTAAAATATTGTTTATTAATATGACAAACTCATTTATTTTATATTATTAAAGTAATATTAAATAAAATAAGTATTAAAGTAATATTAAAGTATCTTTTCACCGGTTCTAATATAACAGCAAATAATTAGTAGCTTTAATACCAACACAATTTTTTATACACAAAATGTTATCTTTTATTAATAGATTAGTTTTAAATAGCAGCAACTCTAATATTTAATTTCCAGGTTATATTTCGAAATTACACTTCATAAAAAAATACATATCATATTTATAGAAAAGTGTCTGTTTTACGAAAGAAAAGTATTGAAAATTATGCTTTTCAATACTTTTCTTTTGTAAAACAGATACTTTTCTATAAATATGATATGTATTTTTTATTTAAAATATGCAATTATACATTCAATTTATCCATTTAATATGATGGCAAGTGAAGTGTTTTGGACGTTTCATATATGATATAGTAACAAACCTAAATTGGTAAATAGATATTTAAACATTAGATTTAATCATAGAAAAATAATAAGATTTTGATTTGACAATACATTTCTAAAATCTATATTTCACAAATACAATATACTCTTAATTTATTTGTAATTTAACATAGGACTCTTAAAGTTTGTAAGCAATCTGAACAGGTGTATCTATATGGACTTATATTTTTATAAAAATTTGAAATGAAACGAAAAATCATGAGGAAGGAATCAAACAAAGCAAGTTATACAACAATGTTGCATATTGAATAACTTTATATAGTATAATTTTAAAAAAGTTAATATTTACTTATATGCATGAAGATTCACTATTACTCCTGCATTAATTTTAACACTTAGTTTATTAATGTAGGCTCACGTAAAATGCTGCTATTAGGAGCATAAATATCATAGAATTATTTTCTTAAGAATATTTAATGAATAATAAATGACATTTACTCATAAAATTACTTTCAAATAGTTATCAAAATCAACAATTATGCATTATCGCCATCTGCTGCAAATTTTCTATTGCTATCATAATTATTTTTAGAAATTATAAAAATTTTCTTTTTATAAATGGATAAAAAAATTTCATATATTTCTAAATTACCTGAAAAATTTCTAAGAACCTAGGAAATTTTAAAATTTTTAAAACTACTAAAATATTTGAAATTTACCAAGAGCTTCCAGAATTCCCTTGGGAATTAACGTTTTTTTACATTTACATTTCTATAAACTATGTAACAAAGAATATTGTCAGGAGTTGATTCGGGATTTCTTGATAATCACTTTAAAGGAATGAAGTTATCATTTTTCTCTAAAACCAATTTATTGTTACTTCCATTTCTTGTTCAAATAAGCTCTAAGAGACCAAATGTTCCAGGGAAAAATGTTCTTATAATTTTAAACTACATTCTTTGTTTTTAGTTTTTCAATATATCTTCTAGATAATGCACATTTCTTTCCAAAGAAACCTGAAAGGTACATATCACAAGTTCTTTTCTTTTATATTGCTTTTAGATAAAAAAAAAAAAAAAACATTTATTCAAAAGATTTTTGCAGTCTTTCAAATGACGATAGGCTAAATGGAGAAATAATAAAAGTAATAAGTGTGAAATTAATATGATGAAGTGTGTAAATAATTTTGCATACAAGGTAAATTATATTCAATGGGTGTAAATACAGGTGTTATTGCAGATTTTTCATGAAAAATGGAATACAATTTAGTGTTAGAAAAGAAATTTGGGGTTGAAAGAACATAAGTTATTCAGTGTGTTAAGTTTAATTTTATGAATTCCTCTTAAGTATACATTCAAACCAGTTTACAAAAATTAAGATAATTTTTATATTAAATCAAATACCTGGAATGGCTTAAGGAGTTTAAATGATATAAGCGAAAAATATTCAATTTAATTGTCATTTATTGTTATTCTAAGCTTCATGATTACAAGAATAAAATACATTTTTTTAAAATTCTTTTTATTTTTAGAATTTTTATCTAAGGTGAATGTATCCTTGTTAGAATCAAAGAAGTCCAAATAGTATCTATTTGTACCAAATATATCAGAATGTGTCTATTTGGACAAACTCCAAATAGAAATATCAGCATCAAGTTTTAAGTATCTCATCAATTTAGCTGACAGTGTGAAAAATAATAAACCTTTTCAATAAAAATGCAAGGGTCCAAGCTGTAAAAGTAAACCATTACTCAAAAAATATATTATTTAAGACAAAATAACCACCTAGAAGTCTTATGAAAGCAAATAATATGAATTTAATGGGCCATGTAGGCTCATTAAATTTAACTATATTCATCATATTTAGCTGAATTTCGATTTTATATCTAATGGTTTCAGTAGGTGAATTTATGCTAAAATAACCTGGTATAATAGTCTTAAGCATGTAAATTATTAAATAAATGGATTCATTAATTCAATAACATATAAACTGCTATGTTTTCCCATTCATAACTTTACTCCATATGCATTTAAGATGCTTCTAAAAATGGAGAATATACTTCTCATTTAACAAATCTGCAATACATCCAATTTTCTAAAATAGACTATAACATGAATTTTCTTACAACTATTAAAAAAGATTTTAATTATTATTCACTAATATATTTTATATTTTTTTCAAAACATTAAAATATATATGCAATGTAAACAAACATCCAAGAATTTAACAAAAAAAAAAAATTCATTTAATAAAAATTTAATAATGTTGAGTCAAATTTATAAGATCAGAAGACAACTCAATAACAAATAAATATTTTTTATTGTATATTTAAAACAAATAGTTTTATTTGTTTGATTTTTTTAAAAGACGCTTGTTTATGACAATGTTTGCAAGTGTTTAACAATTTCAATAACTAATAAAACAAATTTTTACATTAATTTATTTACAAATAAATGTATTATTTACATAAACTGAAAATATGAAAGCAATAGAACAAAATAATTTATGATGTAAAAGAAACAATTGAAATTAAAAAACTTCCTCATTAAGAACTTTCTTAAAATTTGAATTTTTTCTTTTTGGAAAAATATAACATTTTTTCAATAAAACATTTTAATTATATAATAATACAGATTTTAATTTTTATATTAAAAAACAATATTTACAAGAGCAAAAAACATTTCTAAAAGAAATTTACATGTGGAATAAAAGAATTAAAAGGTTTGGTGAAATAATTTTCCTTATCGAAGACATGACAAGCAAACAGCTGTTTCCTCTTGTGTCCCATATCTGTAAAAATTTAAAAAATATAAAAAAAAGCAACATAGAACACATAACATAAAATATTAAAGGTACTAGTTTAAAATTCTGTTGAACAAGAAAGTTGGAATGTCACGAAACTGACTTTGACATTTTATAATGTTCATTAGAGCTTATTTAATTAGAAAGCAGAATTTAACAATTAAAAAAAAATCTGGCAGATTATTAGCAAAAATAATTTTCATAACAATACTCCAAATTCATTATTTTAACACCAAAAGTTATTTAAATTAAAGGTTTAAAATGAATAACAAACATTATGTAAAGATTATTAAATCATTCAATAATTAACATAGTATCAACAATAAATTTGAATGCAGTCAAAACAACATAAAAATCCTCAAAAGAAATTTTTTTAAATGGATACATCTTTGTCAATTATTAACTTTGAAACACTCTTGTTTGTCTGATTTCAAGTGAAGTTTCATATTATATTCATTGGACATTTTTAGATACTAGAATCATATGTTTGAAAACACTCAATCACAATTCCATTCAATGGTAAGTAGATCCTAAGCTATTATTTACTAATTACAAAGAAAGGTCCAAATGGGGCAATAGTTTTCCCTGGTAAATTAGATTTTACATATATACCAATAATAACCATGAAATTTCTACAAATGAATAATGAATTCTTTTCTAACTATGAATACATTGGAATAGGCTTGTGCTCTAACAGTCTCACAATTCACTGGCAAATCTTACTCTGCAAGTGATTGAGAAGATTATTTATACCTAACAAAATAATTAAAACTTATAGACACAAGTTAAATTTGTGTGCAGTTTAAATAAGAAAATTTGTAAAATAAAAAGAACATGATTAGTTTTCAAGTAAAATAGCTAAGAATTGTTACTTTTTAACAGGAGCATCGATCGCATGCAAAGTATCAATAATTCCATTCAGTGACCTCTAAGACAGTTCAGAGACAGAAAACAATTTTGAAAATAAACTGTAATAACCATCCAAAAAAACAAACGTTCTAAAAATATTTTTATGAACCAGAAGCCATAACTTTATGAACTTTTGATAGGTGTGAATTTAAAGTTTAACTAACCTTATAAAAGATATCTGAAAGTGAAACAATGAATATTGTTTCATTTGCTAATGGCCAACAAATAATGATGGCAGTTCATGAAATCTGTTAAAATTCCTTTTAAAAAAATAATAAAAAAATTTGTTGGCATGCTATTAAAATTATATTGAAATGAGAACAATCAAAAAGAAAAAATATTAATGATTTTTGTTCTGATACTGGAAATAGTTCTTAAGATTTGCCAACCATCAATATCTGTGTATGTAATATGATTAGAGCAATGCAAAAGATGCAGTTGCCTGTTGGCTAGAACTTCATTCTCATTATTGAGAGGTTGTAAGTTCAAATCATGACTCAAATGAAGATTGATCATGTTCACTAATTGCAGCTGCGGCACATTAAATATGTCATGTTGTTGCAAATGGTTGCAATGTTTTCTATGTGAAGTGATACCTCTGTGGTGGCTAGCCAAGTCTGAGGGTCTTTTTGGTCCTTCCTTCTGAATTAAGAACCAATCACTTTCGGGGCAACAATGCCTCACTGTATAAGTTGCCATCACTTTCACACCTTGTTGAGATGAAAGGTGCAAATCTTATAGCAGCCAGGCATAAGAGCAATACTAGATTTAAATTAAAATGGAACAAGCAAAGAAGCAATTTTCAAAAAGTTACTTAAAAAATTTTCAGTTTTAAAATAGACAACTACACAATGCAAATTATGATAAATATAAAATTTAATTAAATGACTGTGCAAGTCAGAAAGATGTCTTTTTTTACTTTAAGAGTTTTATATCTTTATAGTATCTTTATATCTCTAGATTTCTAGTTAAAAGCTACAATAATTTGAGGTTATTTATTATTTATAGTTAATGAATGTTATTTAGTACAATAAATAATAATAAATAACATCAAATTATCATAACTTTAAACTAATTTCTGATATCTATTTGTATAGTTCAGAACTGCTTCTGTCCCACTATATCTAAAGATAGTTTAACGCTCATTGAAAATAACATCTGATTACAAAAGATCTTTTCTTTATAAAAAAAATTTGTTTCTTCAAGCATTGTTCATATCTTATTAGATATACTCTAGAGGATAATGTAGTTACTATGTTAAAGTAAATAAAAATCCAACTTGTACAGCATTCTAGAAAAATTTCTCATATTAAAGCATTTACAAGTAATATCCTAAACACTAATCTTCATATGTGGAACTCTTGTCTGTTGTTCAAGAATATGTAAAGAGTTGGCTGAAATCAAACTTAGAATCTTGCATACTGAAAAGCATATTCTTAATACTGATTTAGAACTTGTCTATCTACTGTATTTAGCTAGTACTCTTGCATTATCTCATTAAAGATATGAGTATTCTAATAATATATATTCCCATGAATGTAATATGCTAGTTTCTATTTAATAAGATGTCAAACGAATTAAAAATAATACTATTAAGAATATTTAATTTAACCTCAGTTCCCAAAGTATGAATCAGCACTCCGATATAAAAATAAAACCAATTCTCTCGTAATATACTAATATAAAAAAATACATAAAAATTATTTTTATATGAAGTTCTTCATATAATTTTTAAATACATTTTTACATATAAATTCATAAATACTAATTATAATTTTTAATACATATACATCATTTTTAAAAATTTAATCTCAACTTCAAAAGTCACATTCATTTTTTCATTTATGTTTCCTAATATATTGTAATGAATATGAGCTAATTGCATCAGCACATTAGCATACACATCATTACAATTTTTATTTTTTATTTTAAGAGCTAATTTATCACAATTATTTTAGAAAAACATGTCAGAAAACGTTCTTGTTTGAAATTAAATTTCTAAAGATAAAAATGTTATAATAATTTGTAACCTTTAAAAGTTTTTATACTTACTGTAATATGGAGCACAGGTGACAAAATTTCATACAACATACAACACATGTTCGATAGCAATTAAAAGAAACAGGTTTATCACAAAATGAACAAAGTACATTGTCAGAACTGCAACCTCCATTACTTTTAAATTCTAAAAAGAAAAAAAGAAAATGCCTTTTAGATTACATTAAATTAATTTTCTTGTTTACGAAAAATGCAACTGAAACTATCAATAATTAAAAAATTAATAAATAAGAAACAAAAAGAAACATAATGATATTGCTAAACACTTCTTTGAATGTTAAAGATCTAAAATTTATCATAAAATATACAATTTAAATGTAACACACATCCATAATATTGAAACTCACTGAACTGTTAATCATCAATTATTTTCAGTCACAAAACAAAATTTTTCATTGTACCTTGTTCTTGAAGCATTTGTTTTCCATTTAGTTCTTTTCCATTAATATGGCCATTACATTTTCCATTGTAAACACCATTGTGAACTGCACTACTGAATAGCAATTTATGAGTTTTCTCTAAAAAAATATAAAAGAATTATATACCTTACATATTATCATTCATATAAATATGCTAACAAAATAAAATTAGAAATATTATAAGATTACAATGAAAAATAATCAATAAATAATAGCAAAAGATTACCAATTCACTTAGCCAAAGGCAATAAAAAATAGAAATATTGAAAATATACACAATAAAAAATATACACTTCCCAGTTAAATGATTCAAAAGAAGTACAAACATTAAAAAAAAGAGCATTAATAGTTTACAAATGAAATTGAAATTCAATTTAACAAAACAAATAAGTATCAATTGAAATTACAATCAATATAGCCAGCTTTGTCAAAAGGTGTAGATCAATTTTCATTTTATTTGCACTTTGTAAATGAAATGTTTTACTTTTAATGTTCAAATTTCTATTGTATATTTCAAATATGAAAAGTTATGTAGTCTGAAATTCCTCTGAAAAGCTATAGACCTTAACAAAATAATAATTTCATTCTTTAGCAGAGAAATAGAATTATTTCTTAGTATTGATTTTGATTTAAATAATTTTTATTTAAATCAAAATCAGTAACAAGAAATAATTCAATTTCTCTGGAATTCATTATCGTGCATGTTTACTTTAATAGTAATAAGTCACTTTTTTCAGCTTATTTGGTATAATTCATCATAGATTTTTTTTTACTTTATTAACATTGTATGAATATTTCTTTTTAACTTTGTCTGACAGCTATACATGATTATATTTGTTATTTTTAATTATCTGTTTTCTGTTCATCTAAATATAGCTAATATTTTAGTCTGATATGATGATGAATTCTTTGTAAATTATTATGTTGCTGTCATCTACTGTTTTGGATGTGATCAATGACATCCTTAGTCAAACTACATTCTTTTAAACTTTTTATCATCAAATAGTTCACTTTCTTATTCCCAGAAAGCTTGAATTCAACAGAAGGATTTGATTAAGAATTTTGTTTTATTTTCTTATCAATAAGTGATTATTATTTGCACACAAGAAATAATTCTTCAGCACTCAAAGTTTAAAAATTAAATATTATTTATGTAACATCCATGTCAAATAAAAAAGAAATTAAATTTCAAAAATTTTTTTATTCCTGGAAAGAAAAAAAAAATAACATAAAACTGAAGGAAGTACTATATCAAATGCATTATAAGTTGCTACTATCTAGATGGTAATTTTCAAATGAGATTGAATGAATAACTTGCTTGGCTAAGATATTAGCAAGGATATTTATGCTCTAAATCACACATATCAACCACGGTTGTCAAGAAATGCAAGAACCTTAAAAGATCCCAATTACAGATGTTTCATTACCTTGAAAATCTCATTAAAATGCAGAGTTTTACAATTTCATGGCATTTTTCCCTATACAGTTGCTTTCAAAAGTGCTCATACATTTAAAATCTTGTAGAAAAAGCACTGTAGTTCTGAATAGAATCCAAATATAAAGCTAATATTTTTTCTGTATTTCCTCTATACCATTCTGAATAAAATCAAACATTTCTTTTAATTTTGAAATATTTTCTTTTTTCTAAAATTCAGTTATCATAGATAAAATAAATAATCATAGATAAAACACCCCACAAAAGTTATTGTACACCGAAACTTTTTTTGTAAAATTTCATGAATAAAATTATCATCTGGCACTTTTCTTTATTTTTTCATTTTGGTGATGTTTAATAGACCATTTGATATTATTCTTTGATATCTTACTGTGTTATATTTTATAATATTTAAAAATGTTATATTTTATATAATATTTAAAAATAGCTTGTAGTTGTAAGGAAATAATAAACAGCATTCAAAAATTGATCATTTTTCATCATAAGTGTGGAAAATTCATTCGGGATACCACTAAATAAGATAACTTACCCCTTTCAATAGTAAAGTATGTGATAAAACACTTTAAAGAGGAAAATCAAATCTAAAATAAGGTAAGAAGTGATAGCCTAGCATAGTTAATTCAATGTGATCAAATAGAAAGAAAATTTGTGTAAAATCTACATTTGAGTGCTATAAAGATTTCTACAAAATTTACTAAAAACTTTTCTACTTCAGTTTCATCTAAAATTGTTCGATGACTACTCAGATCAGCTGGATTACTTCAGCATTCTACTAGAAGAAAATATTTTGTGAGAGTAAAAAATAGATAGCTTAGGCTTTCTTTCACAAAATCAACGATAAATAAGCCTAAACCATATTGGAATCGTGTCTTATTTGAGAGTGAAAGCAAAGTTAACATTTTTGGTTTCGATAGGCATATAATTGTATGGAGAAGAAACAATAAGGAACTTAGTCCCAAGACCTTAGTTGGAACATTAAAGCATGGCAGTGGAGTACTTATTGTGGTGGAGCATATATGTCGGCATCAGGATTAGGTAATTATTGATAATATAATGAACCATACTCTTCATTTAAATATTTTAAAGATAATTTTAAACTATCCACCCAAAAGTTGGGTATTGGAAACAACTTAATTTTTTATCAGAATAATGACCACATCCATCAATGGCACACAGCCATCAACGTTTCCCTTTGCTGCCTCTATAATCTGTCCACAAGTTCTGAAAACTCCACCTCAGTCATCAGATTTAAGCACAATAGAACACGTTTGGAGAGAACTAGAGGTAAGAGTAAGAAGACACAACATTATTATGAAAACGAACTAAAAACTATGATCGAAGAATGGAGGAACATTGATGCAGATATTAGCAAAAATCTGGAAAACATAACATATGCCTAACTTACCAACCCACCCTTCCTCCACTGATGCAATTATTAATGAATACCTGCAATCTGCCTCGTTAATGCTAGGATATCATCCTGCTGTTTTGCATCTTTAATTACAATATCTGTAATGAAAGAATGTAATTGCTGCTCGACCGAAGTTTTATCAGCCCTTTATCTACTCTTTTAATTTTTATGTTAAAAAAAATTAATAATATTGGATATTTATTTTAAAAATATACACTTTAAAATTTAAAATATTGTTCTTAAAATAACCCATGCCTGACTCAGCCCCCCTCCAGAACATATACCTTCTTACCAACCCACATCTGATAAGTTGTATACCCAGATGTTTGAAATCTGTTGTAAATGCTGCAGAATATTCTACAAATACTAAGTGAGAGAAATATTACAATAGTTATTAATACATGCAAATTTCTTTGAAGTGAACAAAGACTTTTGTGAAATAACATTTCTGTTAAATTTTTATTGATTTTCCATAAAAAAATTTTTTACCATGTTCATAAAATGCTTTATGTAAATTTGCCAAGAGATATCAATAGATATTAGAAAATTCTCATTTTCAAATTTTTATTTTTATTAATGGATAAAGCAATATTTCACTGAAACTCGTAAGTGCATGAACACTTTTGGGAGCTACTATACATAAATATTTGCACAATTTGTATGTTAATACTTGTGATTCTTCCATACTCATAAAATAAATGTGGTTGGTTGGGTTTTATGGCGCAAGGTCCAAAAAGGACAAGCTGCGCCAAGTAAAATAAATGTGAGTGAAGTTTCCAGTTGACACATAAAATAGATGCGTGAGTGAAAATTCAAAATTTCATTTCTATACAAAAGAAAAGTAATATCTTCCATTATGCTCTACGATTATAAATATATAAGTAAAAAAGTAGAAATTAAAACAAAAATAATAAATGAAAACAAATTTAAATCTATTTTAATTTTTTTTATGAGAATATTATTTATAATTCTTTACTTAAGACTTAAAGACAACTTGCAGATAAATAAAGGCTCATTGCTGCTATGTCAAATTAGACTCATATGTTTGATATAAACTTTCAGTACATACACATGTAATTTAAAAATTTATTTTATTTTTAAAATATATTTTTCCAAGACATTTTATGCTAAGTTTAATATGTCATCTTTATGTTTAGTCTCAATTTTTAATACCAAGCTGATGTTTGGCATATTAGTTACTAGGAAAAGATGTGGCAAATTTGTTAACAAATAAATCAGCCAATACACTATATAATTACTACAAAATAATATTAAATGAAAGGATTGTAATTCCAAGAAAATTGTTTAATTATGACTAGAATTTATTTGACTTAGTTAAATGAGAAGTTGTAACTTAAAACTTAACAAAGAAAAGAATTCATGCAAAAAGATTCAAAATGCAGTAAACTAACCATAAACTTTTTTCATATTGGTATCACAATTTACACCAAGATTCACTTCTTTAACACCAACATGTATTTTGTATTGCAAAGGCGACTCCTCAAAAATACTTTTGCGCTTTGGCATGATTAAATAATCTAAAAATAAATAAACATTTTAATTAGTTGCATTTTTTGTTAAGTTGATAGCTAATTAAATAATTTAAATTTTTATAAAAAAAATCTATACAGTTACATTTTTTTGACTTTTATATTTCCATTATCAAAATACTAACATTTAGATTATTGCTGCAATAATTATGAAATCATGTTTAAAACAAAAACCAAGTAAGAAAGGTCATTTAATATTTAAAATTTGAATAACTATAAAAAAATTTAAATGTTACATTTATATTTTATTCAGTAATAAGAAATTAAATTAAATATGTGAATTTTTCTAAAAAACACATGTTGGAACATGGAAATAATATTAGTGTTGCCAATATGATAATGAAAATTACAAAAAATCTATGTTTATTTTGATCATACATACCAATATTGGTTTTACAATGATCTCTGGCAGATCAAAAAATAAGATAATTCTGAAACATATTCCTCGCAAAACGCTGATTAAAAATAGCCACTATACCATTATTGAATTGATTTCATATCAGTATTTGTAGATAATAATAAAAAGATAATTATTTTATTTTAATTAAAAACATATTATAACACTGCAGAATGGAATTTATTTGTATCATTTTGTAGTTTTATTTTTAAATCTGCATTTTACAAACTGCAAAATGCTGAATTTACTAAATGGTCTGTAGACATACATCAAGTGGAAGTATTATAAATCAGCTACGTTCTGAAATTGTAACCTATCAAACGCAATGATAGCAGAGGTTTTAGAAACATGTACACAGCAGATATAGAAGAATTGGTTCCAGAAAGCTCTTTGAATAAAGACAATTTGATGGAATTTATGGCAGTTTTTCATAATGCAGAAATTGATAAAGTTGAAAGTAAAATTTCAACTTTATCAACTGATACAACTTTAACAACTGATACAATTTGTTGAAACTGATAAAATTTGCTGTAATTATTTTAAAAAAAAAAAAAAAAAAAAAAAAAAGGCTTTGCATCATAAAATATTATGAAAATCAAATATGCAATCAAAATGAATTTGGTAGGAAGACTCCAATATAATTGTTTTCTCAGCACTCAGATTTACTTACTGTTGAAAGAACAAGTTAACAACTGAATATTATTCTTAATATAATTTATTATACTTAGGTTTTCATATAACTTTTTTGGTTTTTAAAATAATAAATTTTAATATGTTGTTAGAAAATGACATTTAGTTATTTTCACAAAGAAACTGTCATATTTTTTTTTTCAAATCCTGCTTTACATTATGATTTAATTTCCATTAAATATGCACTGAGGAATGATATGAAAAATTAGGCACCAATTTAATGATACTTGCAACAATTTTCTTTGTTAGTAAAATTTTACAAAATATCATATTATATATTTATAAACATTTAATTGGTTAAATTGCGCTTTAGGTCCCCTACTTCACCAACTCAGGAATTTGAAGTGTTTTTTCGTGCATGCTCATTAATTACTCTTTTTTTTTTAGCCTTTTCATTGCTCGCTAATTAAGTTTCACTTTGAAAAAGAGGTAGAATTTTTGCCATGGCATCGGCGATTTTGAAAACGAGCCAAGTAGGGGACCTAAAGCGAATTTTCATCATTTAATTTTCTAGTATGAAAAAAAATTAATATAAATGAGTTAAATTATTACAAATATATAAAGATTTTTATTGCATATATAAACTTTTACAGCATTTTTATTTATTTAGAATAGTTCAATTTTATGTTTAATCCTTTCGACAAACAAATTTTTATTTCATGTTTTGCCAATGAAGTATTTAAAAGTATTTTACTATATCATTACCAAATGCAATAGTTAAAATTATGAGAATCACTTTTTTATGTACACCTAAGTCTGTTTTTACACGGTCTTTTTGTACACGGTTTTGATATAACACGGTTTGAAAATTGAATATTTTTAATTTTTTTACACGATTTTATTCCATTTAGCACGATTTGAAATTTTATGTACTTAAATTTTTTTTGTCAAATTTAATTTTTGCGAAGTATGTTCATATCACAAAAAAGTATTTATGAAAGAAAAAAGTCTGAAACCATCGATAGTATCCATAGTTTGCGAACACTAGCTTAAAGATTTAAGTGAATTCCCCTTTAGCGCGTACAAACAAGTAGGGGAATTCCCTTTATGTGCATACAATAAAATTTACTGGTCAGAGCAATTGAAACGTGTTAATATTTTGTGAACTGTCAATGCAATAAGACGTGTTTGGTAAAGAAATTTTTTGCAGGCAAATTTGATTTTCCATTAAATTTAATTTTAACGCATTAAGATAAAAGGTAAGCCAAAAAATATTTTGTATTTATTCAGTTATTTACGAATAACTGATGACGACAGCAATTAAATTTATGTTGTTGTATTTATGATTATCACTTATTCTATTTTATTTTATTTTTTACCTTAAAAATTGAATAACCTATTCTTTTCGTTCACAACATAGTTTTTTAGTTCCTGAACTTGCCATACATTTAATTTATATTACTTTTAAGATTAGAGTGCATATCTTTTTTATCATTAATTACTATGCTTGTGAAAATAAGCATTATATATTTGATTTAATAAAATAAACATGAATTCTTGTTCTTAAAAATTCTTGTTTTTCACTAATTTTAATAGGTTTTAGAGATTAGGAACAAATCACCCATTTTTGTATAAGATCAATGTCTTTTTTTACACGTTTTTTTTTTACACGGCTTCTTCTGGAACCAATCTACTGTGTAAAAACAGACTTAGGTGTATATATATTTCCAAAAATTTAAAAATTTTTGATTGTAAGAATTTACATACTGCTAAATTAGAATAATCTATACTTAATTTTTGCACATACATAATCATTTTATATATTTGTACAAATGTTAAATAGTTTTTGATAAAGTTTAATGAAAGCAAATAAACGATTTACAATAATCTGTGATTTACTTGATATAGAAATTTGCATTTTTTTAATTCATTCATTACTTTCCAATAAAAATAAGCAAAATATATTTCAGCTGATGTATTTTATCAAAACTTATTTTGATATTATTTAACTAAAAAGTAATCTTGAAATATTTAAAGTACGAATAAAAGTTTCTTGCATATTTTTGATTTTAGACAATCAGTAATGTATGTATAGACTTTTTATTTTTAAATGATATTAATTTTCTTTCAAAGGATTGAAGAATAATTTATTTCTGTATTGTTTATTCTTAAGAGAAGCCCAGGGGCACAGGTAGAGTTGAGTCAACTCAGCCTTTTATCCCTTCAGTGAAATACTACCTAAAAATGCACGAAATACATAAAAGCAAAATTTTGTACTTAATTTCATCTTACCAGCTGACAGCGAAAGAATAAAATTTCAGAGGCACCCTAAAATGCAGTAGTTTCCTATTCAATTAGCAAAATTCACAACCCTGTTATTTAAATTAAAGCACACTCATCATATCTGACTGTAATATAAGTGAAATTCTTGGGAGGTCAAATTAACAGCAAATGAAATAAATAAAATATGGTACAAAAATTAACAAGAAAAATCTACTCATACTATATACCTGTTGTAAAAATAAAATAATTTCTGTTTATATTTAAAATTATTTTATGGAGAAAGAAATGAAAATATTTGAATCAGGAATTCAGAATTCCAAACTTTATACTCGTATCTTAGCCCATTTCTCTCTTCCGCGCGCTTTTGTTTTTGAGATAATATTTCTTTTACATTATTGCACTACGTTTCTGGCTGTTTATCTTTCTGCACAGAATCTACTGAAATCACTGCTTTACTTTTTAATTTTTAATCGCGGTGATTTGACATAGTCAACTTCTGAGTTGGACTTTGTACTTTAATATCACCGAAATTGTTGAGAAATTTTATTTTTAATTCAATAGAAATACAAATTAGAACAAAAAATTAATTTTTATTCGTATTTTACAATGTATTTGTGATACTTGAATAATATTGCTGATCATTAATAAATTTTTATGTTGGTATGGCAACAACGTTTATATGTTTAGGAGTTTTGTTTTGTTTATGCTATTTGAAAACACGTGTGCGGCATCTGTATTATGTGATTTTAGTTTTGTTTGTTTTATTATTTTATTATGTCGAATCCTAGCAAAATATTCATTAGCTATAGAGCATTGGGATTTGTAAGCAACCATGTACCGTTGTCTTTGAGGTATATAAATCGTAGAAATGAAAATCTTGTTGTTACGGCTGTAGGAAAATCATTTCATACCTATGGGGTGAGAATCAAATCTGTATTATTGCAGCTTACTTTATGCTATTTGTTTATTTCTAATTCTTACGTTATGGTTTTAACGATAAGAAACTGCTTCTAAGAATTTGTAATGTAAATAAAATAATTTGATATGAATTTGAGAAGATATATTAAAAGTTAGCCTATTCTCTCTCTTTTGCCCCCATTATTCTCGTCAAGCTATTTTATGCATTTTATTTAGTCTAATATTTGATAGATGGATAAGTATAGCTAGATGCTTGGGAATTTCTTTAAGAAATATTGTATTTTCATGGTTGTATGAGATAAAATATACATAATTTTTCTGCTGTTATAAAATTAAAACTTCCATTAAAAAATTATTTATTCCATTTGTACAATTGAACTTCACATTCTTTAAATTTATGTAAGGAAAAGAAAATTTAAACATTTTTAAAAGGCTAAATACTTAACAAATAGGTTACTAAACTATTTATTTAATGTCATAGAATTTTCTATCATAGTAAGTTGTGTGTGCAAATGAATGTTGTTTGGTTGGTTTTTATGAAAGTCGGTGGTCAAAAAATGGATTGGCAATATTTTTATTGTAAAATTGTATGACTATAAAAGTATATGCTGCAAAATAAGAGAAATTCATAATATAAATTAATTGCCAAATATGTCTTTAAAATGCTGTATGATGTCATGTAGATTTTAAATTCTTTAGAAATTGCTTTGGTGAAATTTTGACCTAAAAACCATATTATTTGTACGCTATTATATCTTACTAATTCATTCACATGTATCGAATTGTATACATAATAGTGATTAAAAAACATTCAAGTTAAATACTGTAAAATTTCGGTTAAATTGCACTTTAGATCTCCTACTTCGCCAACTTGTGAATTTAATGTGCTTTTTCGCGCATGCTCATTAATTTCTCTTTTGTTTTAGCCTTTTAATTGGTCACTAATTAAGTTTCACTATAAAATAACTGTAGAATTTTCTGCATGGCATGGGGAATTTTGAAAACGCGCCAAGTAGGGGACCTAAAGCACATTTTCACCAAAATTTCTTTTTAAGAAATATAATATATTTGTATTTGATAAAATTTTATTTGAAGGAAATTCTCATTTTATCACAAAATAAAATTTAAACTGTCCAAAATTTTAAAATTTGGGGTTTCTTCCCCCCTTATAATCTGGCACAACTGAGTTTTATGAAAGAATACTAAAAAGAAAAAATATTTTATGTGAGAGAGAAAGTGAATTTTAGGCCAAAAAATCAAATTTATTAGATTGAACTAATACTATGAAATAAGTAGAAAAATAAATGAATGTAAAGATTGAAAATATAATAGATTTATCATATGAATTGGATATATCTCATGATTTTGACACAATTATATGATGAAATTATCTTATTTATCATTAAAAAATAGCAATCCAAAAATATCATAAAGTTTTCAAAATAGAAATTTTGTATAACTTTTAGAATTTTTTTAGTGACTGTTCAAGTGGGAAGATAATATATCTAAAAATATAAGTAATTGGTCAATATGGAGTGCCTTTAATTTTCAGGCCAACTGAAATGAATAGGGATATTTTGGATTCCATATAAAATTAAGTTCAACTTTGGCTTAGTGATATAAGTGATACACAGGGAAACAAATGTCAAAATGACCAAGATTTTTGTCAAATCTATAGTTTTCTGGATAATTGAAATTGATAAGAATACCCTTAATCTAATTAAGGTCAATTTGATATAAAAATTATTGAGTCTTTTAATATTTGAAAAATTATTACTTTTATTCTTTAAATATTGATCTGTATTCTTATCTATTATGATATTACTCTTTAACACATTCGCTGCCTCTGACGCGCTGGCGCGTCAGCATAGCGCTACCTCCCATGCCGGTGACGCTCTGGGACGACAATCAAGTATGATAAGTGAACTGCTTTAGTTTTGGTTCGGATTTGGAGGTTGAATGATGAGGTTTTTGTGGCATGTTAGTGAAGCATTATTTTTATATTTTCAGTGTGTGGTTTTTAAATTTTTTTTTTTTTGTGCATTTTTAAAAATGGCGGACAGTACAAGTATTGCAGGACCTTCACAGCCTAAGAAAAGGAAAGTAAGTAAAAAACTGACTGATGCCGAAATATTAGAATTACTAGAAAAGAGTGATCTTTCTGATTATGACAGCGTAGACGATGAAGATTACGGATGGGATTCTACGAGCGAATCGGAAGGAGATAGTGATGTCGTTGTGGATAACTTAGAAATGTCGGATTCTGACACAGAAGATCAACAATTACCGGTAATCCGACAGGTTACCAGTAATTATTGATTGTTTGATTGAAATTTAAAAACCACGCACAGAAAATATAAAAATAATGCTTCACTAACGTGCCACAGAAACCTCATCGTTCAACCTCCAAATCCGAACTAAAACTAAAGCAGTTACAGGTATGGAGGGCAAAACCATACACAAAAAATTGCTTTGCATTTACTGAATGAAAAATTAAATGTCGGTCACCATGTTTTCATGGACTATTATTATAATAGCTTTGACTTGGCCAAGTTACTGCTAGATAAAAAGACACACTGCACAGGCACATTGAGAACCACTCAAAAAAATACTCCAAAGAATGTTCAAACTACTAAATTGCGAAAAGGCGATACTATTTAAAGGTATTGTCAAGGAGTAATGACCGGAAAATGGAAAGATAAGCGTGAAGTGTCTTATATTTCTACGTAATACAAAAATGAAATGGTTGACATTTTAAATAAATGAAATGAAATAAAGCAGAAGCCTCTGCCAATCATCAAATATAATGTGTTTATGTCTGGTGTAGATTGGCAAGATCAAATGCTGTCATATTATCCCTTGGAGAGAAAATCACTACGCTGGTATAAAAAATTGTTCTTTCATACTATTGAAGTAATGCTAATGAATTCACATGCTCTTTATAATAAATATTCCGGAAAAAAAAATATCACTTTACAAGTACCGACTGAACGTTGTAAAATCACTTTTGCCATCAACAGACGAACAAAAGCCGACTCCCAAGAATCTCAGACATACTCTTCGGAAAAGAGAACTTGCATCTGGTAAAACCAAAATACAAAGAAAAAGGTGTACATCTTGTTCCTTTCAAGGCAAACGCACGGACACTACGTATGAATGCCGTGACTGTCCCGATAAGCCAGGATATTGCTTGAATTGCTGTGAAATATACCATAAGTGATAATATATTTATGCAGTACTGTTCTACACTGACATTTTGTTTGTAATAAGTTTAATTTTTTTTTCATTTTCTATTATGTTGTTTATGTATATTATACAATATTTGTTACATTTTATAATCTTACATTTACATTTATGCATATTTATATTTTACTGTTACATTTTATAATTTTTCATAAATTTCACTTCTCTTTATCCAATTAAACGTTTTATTTCTTTTAAACTGTGACTTTATATAATGTGTCAATAATTTCGCAGAAAAATGATGAGACGCGCCAGAGCGTCAGTGGCATACAGATAATAAGTTGAACGTGAGGTGCCACTGACGCTCTAGAGCGTTCGAAATTTTTTTATACTAAACATGAAAATAAAAGGTTTTCCTTTTTTTCTGGCTTTACTATTAAAATATTAGGAACGTTTTTTATCATTAAAACACTTTTTTTAAATTCGGCTTCTGAGGATGGATATATAAATTTTGGTGGCAGCAAATGTGTTAATACTCAAATTATTAGTATGTGCGACATTTTTAAGCAATTATTTAAAATGTGCTTAATTATTTTAATAGTGTATATTTTTATATTGTGTTATTAATTTATGATATGTTATTGATAGATTTAATGGATAATTAAAATGTTCTGATTTCAATTTCTATAAGTTAAATTAAAATCCAAACTCAACCATTTTAATATTGACTTTTTTTTCCAGTGTTCTAAGCTGAATCTTCTAAGTGTTAGTAAGTGTACATATCTTTATTATTTAAATTATATTCTTTATGTTAAAAAGTAATATGGCTCATTATTAACGTGTAAAATTTTATTTGGTAAAAAATAACTTATCTTTAATACTAAGCTTATCTGTCTAGATATATAACATAATAAATGCTTGTTCAAAAATTAAAAAAGAATTCATTAAATAAAAAATAAAAAGGAGAAAGGAATGTTGAAAAGAGTTTTCAAATTTTTCTAGAAAGTGATAATTAATGTAATGTAGTGAATTCTAGTTAGAAATAATTAACAAAATTAGTAAAGATTTGGATAAAATTACCATTAAAAGTAATTAAAATTACAATAAAAAGGTTTTTAAAAAAATTGTTTTGTTTGTTTGCATTATATTACTTGAATTTATTTAAAATTTGGAGTTATTTCAGTTTTAATACATATTTTTTTAATAGGTGGTCAGCACCCAGAAGATATATCTTGTTTGACTTCTGATGCATACCTTGTTTTCACAGCCTGTAAAAATATAATTTATGCTTGGAGAAGAGGCACAGAGGTAAAATATTCAAATTTATGCTGTGTGGGAGGTTAAACAAAAAAATTATTAGAATTAAAATGTACAATAGAAATTGTCTGCTTGAGATTCTGGGAGTCTCTAACATGTTGGCAAAAATATAAGATTTGATTCGTTGTACTATGACCCTTTCAAAATCCATACTGAACACTTGGGAATAGATTCTTTTCCATGACATGAAAATTTATCCTATTCAGGATGATCTTCTCCATAATTTTACAAGGTATACATGTGAGTGAGAGAGGTCTGTAATTCTACAGTAGGTCAGCCTCTTTTTCTGGCTTGAGAATGGGGACCACAATAACTCTTTTCTATTCTAAAGCAAGTTTGTCCGGTAACCATGATTGATTAAATAAATCCAAAAAAAACTGTGTTTAGCCTCATTTCTAAGGTTAACAATCATCAGACTGAAAATGCCATCTGGGCTGGGGGTAGATCTTAGGATCAAAGGATTCAATGGCATTATATAGTTCTGCGGTTTGTGAAATTTTTCCATAAATAGTGAGTAACCCACCAAAGTGTTTTGACAACTATAGATAAGGTGCCTAATTTTTCAAATGGTGGTCTTATCTTCCCTGTTAAAATCCAACTCGCATACATTCTGTATATGTGAACCGAGCAAGTTGGCCATAGCTCCATCCTCTAAAGGAGCTTTGTTACCAGTGCTTGAATAGTATTTATAGTCTTCAAAGAAGTATGCTCCTGCCAGAAACTTTTTGCAAGTCACCGTAATTTTTTATTTAAAGATCTAGCTTGGCACAAAGTTCATTCCATTTTTCTCTCATCATAAGAGTATGTTCTTTTAATTTCAGCATTTACCTTATTCATCTCTGATCTAACCGAGGAATTGTTATCCTTCAAAGTTTTCTCCTAAGGTTTGTTTCTTTTGTTAATAGTTGAATAACCTGTGAATGATGGAGAAAATTTGGTTTGTATTTATCCAAATTTCCTCTAGGAATAGTCTGTTTGGCCGCATCAAGGATTGCCTTTTTAAAACCATTCCAATTTTTATTGCCATTGAATGTTACTTCTGATAATTTTCCGTTACATAATGCTCAATATTCATCCTAATTTGCTTTTTCAAAATTCCAGAAATTCTTTCTAGGTCCATGCATTCTAAGTATAACATCTACCTCAATTAAAATCTGGAGATGATCACTTCCTATACTCTGGAGAACACTCCATTTGGAATGTGGATAAATGTCTGAAGTAGCAGCAGGAATGTCCAGGGCCTTTTTAGTATTATAAATAAAGGAAGTATGTGTAGGTGTTCTATCATTAAGATAAAGAAGAGTTCTATTGTTAAAAAAGTCCAACAAATCTGTGCCATGGTTTTTTAATATTTGAACACTCCAATAATATATTTAGGTGTCCAAGAATAATAGGAAGTTCATCAGATATTCCTTAAATATCATTGGCCAAAGGTCTTTGATTTAAAGGATGATATAAATTAAAGATGTTAAATTATTCAACCAATTAAATGTTATGCCCAGAATTTCTAAATCTAGGTTATTTGACTGACAAGATATACTACTGTAGTTAAGATCTATATTGAGAAAAGCCAGTCTGCCTCCAGCATTGTCTGGTCAATTTTTATTAAATAACAAAGCTAATTTAATTTTCATTTGTACCTTGTAATTACTTTAATGTGTATGTTAATTACATCATTTTTAATGATTGTAGAGACTTCAAATTAGGATTTTCTCCGTTTTCATTATGTGTTTTAAGTGCTTTTTGATACAACCAGTATCAAATTATTTTGATGGTTATGTGATCCCTGAATAATATTTAATAATTAAGGGAAAAAGGATTTTCTTATTTCTCCATTCTACTCAGAACTTGTAAAAATACTGTGATAGGAGTAGGAAATAAATTATATTAGTTTGGGGAAAAAGTTATCCATTATTTTTTCGGTAGACGTCTGTAGTGATCGCTATCTCGTGAGGTATCTATCAAACAATTTCAAATTTATGCTCATTGGAAAGGTGACATTTGACACTAAAATAGTCTCTTGTAGTTTTTTGTTTGATTAATTCAGTTATGAGTACAAGGTTTTAAAAATAGAAGACAACAAACAGAAAATTTGATACATTTTAGTTTTTCTTTTATAATGGCGAAAATGCTAACCAGGTGGCTAAAATTGTGAAAGGTGTTTATCGTCCTATATATGACTGTAACAACCAGTTACGCACAATTTTGGTTTCGTTGATTTCGTTTGGGTATTTGGATGCTAAAGATGCATCTTGCATGGATACAATATCGTCGAGAATATCTATAAAATATCAAAAATTATCAAACTTGACAGCATATCAGCAGTCGTAGCTTCGCACAAGACCTAAAAATCTACATGAAACTGTTTTACACCTTTTTACAAAGTGAATCTGAAAGAAGTTACAAAAAGTTCATGTAAAAATAATGGATTTCTTTTTCCCCAAACTAATATATATAAATGTCTTTTTAAAAAACATTTTCTTCTAATGATCTTAATTAAACTTAATTTTACTGACAGTAAAACAGCAAAATAACTCTTCAATGAAATATCTATAAACAGTTGATCTGGTATAATATGTGCATAAATAACTGTATAAATATATGTGAGTATGCTTAATTATTTTATTTAACACTTTAAATTCATTTTTTTTTTTGTAATGTTTTCTATATTACATTTTACATCAATCATTTTATATCTGTGGAATTTTTTGTATTCTATTATCAATACATTGATTTTCAAATTTTTGGTCTTAAAAAATGCATACCAGTGTTTATTTCTTTATCACATAGCTAAAACATATTTATGAAGGACCAGAAGAAAATGTTGTTTTGCTCCTTCCTTTTGGTCCCCATTTATTAGCAATTTATGAAAATAATACATTAATTGCATGGGATATAAAAACAGCAGGTAGGTAATAGTTTTTTATTAATTTTGTTTCATTAATAAGTATACCAACTTTGAAAAGTTGTATTTAAGTTCTACTTTTAACTCTTTAAATATTTTTAGTAATTAAATTCTTTATTAAAGTTTTAAATTTTAATAGTTTCTATGTAAATTGATTTTTTTTAAATAAGAAAAAACATTTCATTTAAGGTAATTGTCTTAATGTTTCAGTTACATGAAACCATAGTAATTGTTTATTATCTCCTTGACCACTTTCATCGGAAAAATACTGCCAAATCCTCCCCCCCTCTTTTTTTTCCCAAAATGTTATGAATAAATAAAGTAGTTATTTTATATCTTCATTGAAATAAATAAGTTCTTATTTTGATCCAAATTTTTATATAAGTATGGCAACAGTAAACAATCACAAATTTAAATCTTGTATTTTTGCTCATATTATTTTTTTGCAAAAATGATCAATAGAATAATAAATAAGTATAGAAATATTTGTTAAAATTTCCATCATTTGCATTTATTTTTATTTAGTTATTTAAATTGCTTAAGATATCTGGAGTTTTAAGTAAACTCAAAATTGTAATCACCTTAAAAAAATTTAAAGTTACATCTTTATTTATTATAGAAAAAAATTTAGATTAGTTACTAATTAAAATAGGAAAGGGATATTTTTTATGATAATAAGAATTCTATTTATGTACCTCAATATGAAAAATGTATGTCATCTAAGAAATCCATGTTAGTTAAGCAATTTTCAACATAATTAATTACTCTTAGAGCATACATTCTATTCTAGATTCTCTTCAAATTATTTTTCCTGAGGAATATATGTAAACTATTAGTTAGAATATCCAATTTTTTGTTATGAACTGAAAAAAAAGTTAAATAAATATAATGAAATGACAAAAGCAAACAGTAAATTAGATATCTATCCTAAGAACTTTTAAAAAAGAAAAAAATGACTTCTGACTGTTTAAATATAAAAACTTGAAATTCTACCATTTAACACATTAAGTGCATACATTGCAAAATAATTTAATCAACAGCATCGCAATAGGTTGTTTTGCATCATGAAATGAAGTCTTTGGCATAGATTAGCTTATAAACTGAATGTGATATATATTACTTAGAAGCTTTTTTTTAAGGACTAAGTTATTTAATCTCAAGTTTTGGTCACTTTTCTTAGACTTTTCATCCACATTCCATTGCATCTCTGAATGATGTGTTTGAGAAAAGGGAAAATAAATTCACTAGAAAAAACAATAGCAAAACTTTCAAAAATCGAAAAATAATTTTTTAAAAAAATTACATTGAATTATAGAAAAAATATTGACCTCAATAAGTCCTCCCCTATCTTATAATTTATATAATATAAATATATATATATATATTTACTTCCAATGGTAACACATGATAAAAAATAAAAAGGGAAACTCTTGAAGGAAGAGGAATTCTTAATGCATGAAAAAATGTTTTATTATGTATGTACTTGCTGTGAAGAATTTTCGACTTGCAATTCCTAGACCCCAGAAAAAGTACTTTAGATTTTTACCCTCAATGCAAATTCAATAAAGTGAAAATAGAAATTCTTAAAGTTTTAAAATTTGTTTTTAATATATTATCTTCAAATTCTTCACATCAATCTAATGTTTTTAGAGATAATTGTAATAAAAATTACTTTTCATTTCAGAAATGTCATTTTCATTAGACTGTATCTCTCATAATAGTATGTTTATAGTTTTCCTGTATAAAAGAAAATTGTTTTATAAAAACTTTTAACTAAATTTATTTAAAACTTTTTGAAGCAGTGGAATTGCTGATTGTATATCTTAATGCAACTAAGGATTTTTGAAAAGTACATAGCCCATATTGATTATAGCGGTTTGTAAAATTTTAACTTTAATCTTAACAATTCAGGAATTTGATTCCTATCTTAAATGTTAATAGAAGTTTGAAATCTAATCTATAAATTTTGTTTGAACTAGTAAAAAAATAACTATTATGTGACAAACAAATTATCAATGATTTTAGTAAATATTCTAATCCTTTCACCCCCATATTTTCAATTTTTTTTCAACATGTTATAAAAACATCTTTCTTTTTTGAAATTTAAGAAAAATTTTTCAAATGTTATTTTAGTATATTTCTTTTCCTTTTATTTCAAAGGTGCCATGTGTATAAAAAAATTTATTTGTTATTTATGTGATTTAAGCAGTTCTTTTATAATGTTAAGAATTAACTTAAAATTAAATTAACTTATGAAATCATTTTTAAAGAGTAAAAAATAGAAAATGCATTCATTCCATGCTTTACTAAACAGCTCTAAAAACCAGTGTTGCAACAGTAACAATATCTCTATCGAATGTTTATTTAAACCCTGTTTTGAGAATATTTTAAAAAAATAGTTACAAGAATGAATATTGTGAGTGTGAAAATGAATGATCAATGCTTTAAATTTATGTCAAACTAACCCAATAAATGTTTTGGGTTATGCAATTATTTTTGCCTTTTTAATTTTTACCCAATTTATATAAATGTTTGTTTAGTTATTTATCAGTTATATCACAATTCAGGACGTTATTTGCATTATGTTAAATGCATAATTTGCCTTTTCTTGATTGATATGATTTTATATGTGATCATATTCTGTATAATATCATGTAAATATACCTTGCACCAAGACAGATTAATAAGAAATTTTAAAACAGATGTGTTCTTATAATCAGGATTATGTATAATTATATAAATTGCTGTATGCTTTTAAAATTTCTTCAAGGGAAACTCGTTAGTTCACATCACATGTTATTTGGATGAAAAATAAGAAAACTTTATAGAATATGTTAAAATTTCCTAATCATTTATAACGCAAGTATATTTTTTCTAAATTTTCTTAATGGTTTTAATTTATCTTATAAAGGATTTCACAAAAATAAAATTTCCATTTAAAATACCTTTAAAAAAGTTAAAGAACATTAATAAATATCTTAAAAATGTACCATTGTTATTAAAATATTTTGCATTGAAATATACATATTTATTGGAAAATAAATATACATTTTATTACAATGTATATTTTAATGTATTGAATGCTTTACTATTAATTATTGACAAAGCAGCTATTAATTTATATTTAATAGTTTGTGTGTCTTGCACATTAACGTTTGTACCATTTCCGAATTAATCTTTTATCAGTTCTTGTCTAATTAGCCTTTGTGTGCAAAAAATGAATATTGAGCAACAAACAAACAGCCAGAATTAATCTTCTTGATCAAATTAGCCTTTAGTCTTTAATATGAAATAAGTGACAATCAAACTTAATAATTTATTAATTATATAAATAGTGTGCTCATCAAATATGTATCAATGTTTATTACAAGATAAAATGTTTTTATCTGAGCAGCTTTTAACAGTTCATATATCTGTTGGATTTTCAATATTGTCCTTGTTTCTGTTGAATTTAAATAAAAATAACTTTGAAACTTGATGTATTGTGAAAATCATTTACTTTTCATTGATCACTGCTTATCTGAGACATGCTAGTGAATCAAACTCTGGAATGTACGAGGGACAGCTGATGAATATTATGCTGTTATTTCGGAGTTCTTAAATTTTTTGAACAAACAATATCTGGAAAGTTTCAAATACCCATGTTGACATATAGAAGCATATAAATACATATTAATTTTTTATTAACATTTCTTATATTATAAGTATTTTTAGTTGGATATTTTAAAATCCTTACTACTTAAAAATATAGTCTTTAAAGCATTCTTACTTACAAATAAAATACTTAATCAGTTAATTTAATTTTATTTAATATTTAAAGACATGTTTATGTATAAATATTTTTTTCCAGAAATATTCTTAGAAATACCATTTGGAAAATCTACTCCAATTTCAACAGTTGTTCATCCTAATACTTATTTGAATAAAATTGTCATTGGCTGTCGTGATGGTAGATTACTATTATGGAATTTGAAAACAAATAAGCTTATTTATACTTTTAATGGTTGGAATTCTCCTGTTACAGTTTTGGAGCAGGTAAATACATATTTCAAAATTATGTATTGAAATAAACTTTTCTGCATACTTGAATTATTTAGTGTTCTTAAGATTATGCAAATAAATGTACATATTGTCATGTAGAATAATTGGGCAACTCAACTTTTTATTTAACTCAATATTTTTCAGAAAGATGAAAACTGAGTTGCATTCTGAGCTACTTGCTCTTTTATTCAGTTACAGAAAGTTCTGGAATGTCTTTCCGGTTAATCAAAGAATTTTCTAGAACATACGAAATTAAACTTCAAAATTACCACGCACTTGTGTGGGATTCGAACTCCGGCTGACTCGATGAAAGTCTGCTGCCCTGACCACTAAGCCACAGCGACCTCGATAGGAAATCGTTTTAAGCGGCAATATTATTAGAATAATATATGTTTGGTTTATGTTAAATATTTATTAATATATTCTATGAAACAAATTCAATTTTTGAAAGATTAAAACCAAGCCTTTTAAATTATGCTTTTATTCAAATGTAAGTAAGATATAGTTAATGTTTATTTACATTTGTATTTTTATGCTGAGAAAATTTTAAAATTCTTTAAACTAGATGCAAGCAAACAATTTAACAGTAATCAACATATTAATTTAAAATTATTTTTAACTTAAAATTATAAATTTAAAACAATCTAATTCATTTTTTCATTCACATCAATACTTATAATATTTACAATTGCGAAATTCTATTACTGATTTTTCCTTGTGAAGAATTTTGCTTTTTAATTAAGTTATACAAAATTTGACCACCTTTGACTCCATTTTTTATTTTTAACTCAAGAAATTTTAAGTGTTAAATTTCTTTTCACCAAAATTTTTTTATAATAGTAAAAATTCACGAATTGAAATTTATAAATTTTGCTCACATGTTTTGAATACTGTTGCATTTGTGTGAATTAATTGTCCATACAGTATAAGTTTAGAACAGTAAGAGATAACCCATGTGTAAACTCTGGTATGATTTATTTAAGTTAAGATTTTATGCTATTTACTCAAAATATAAAATTGTACATGAGTAATTTTGAAATCATTATGTAAATAAGAGCTGCATTTTCAATAATTATATAAAGTAAAATTAAATAAAATATATATATATTGCTTCAAAGTCTTGTAAATTTTTAGTTATAAGAGCATATTTTTTCAGCATCTATAAAATTTAATATAAAACAAAGTGCACAAATTTCTTAAGAAAAATGTTGTCAGGATAGATATAATAGAAGAAAGAGGTGCTAACTAGTAAAAAATTGAATAGTTCTTGCTACTGTATAAAATTTCAAATTATAGATTTAAGTAATTTTTTTTCTTTTTTTATCGTTGTGTGGTATTCAAGAAAGATAGAAGAGGTACAGCTCAATTTTATCAGTTTTCTGATTCTCATACTTAACATGATCTAAAATAGAATTCTGGTTTGAATTTTACATACAAAGGGAATAAAATTTATCATTCTATATTTAGAATTTTGTAAATAGTTTCTTAAAAGTGTTTAATTATTCATAATTGAATAATTTTTTGATATATTGCAAGATATGTATTATTTTTAATAAATTAAAAATTTTATTTGAATTGCTTTTTAACATATTGTTAAATATTATACACTATTGTCCTATTATAGGCTCCAGCTATACACGTTCTTGCTATTGGTTTAGAATCAGGTGAAATTTATATTCATAATCTGAAATTTGATGAGACGATTATAAAACTAACTCAGGATTGGGGTGCTATTACAGCAATATCATTTCGAACAGGTATGCTTTGTGTTTTGTACATCCTATAAACTTGTTTTCGATCATTTTGAACTACTTTATTTCAATAAAAACAATTTATAAAATATGGTTTCATAAGTATGTGGTTTTATAAATCTGGTAACAAAGCTTTTATATTTATTGAAAGACATTTATTTTGATTTAAAGAAAAGATTGCTCTAATGCTTCGAATTTTTATGATTTTATTAAAAACTACTCAAAACATGATTTTGATGATCTAAATTTGATCAGTAGAAACATACAGGGTCTAAAAAGTGTGACACTGGACCAACAATATCACACCATTAAAGTTTTAGCAAAATAAATGTAAACATTATAAGTTTCCTGCTATCATTAGAAGGATTTTATTATTGGCTAACTGTCATCAACTACTACACACAAGATATTTCCATAGGAGAATATGGAGCAAGATATTCCATAATAATATATATCCCAGGGCTGAAACCAATGCAGATCATTGATCTAAAGTTGGATTTCGTCACAACCAATCAAGGAACCCAGTTTAAGTGAGCTATTTTTTATAATATTTATCTAAACTAATAGGATTTAAAAGACAATAAACTGTTACTTATCATCCAAAATCTAATAGGTTATAAGCCCCAGTTTATTGTCTTTTACATCATGCTCAATAATGCATCCAGATTTTGGATGAAAATCTGGATGTATTATTGTGTACTTGTCTTTTTCACTGAATTGATTAGCACTCTGGCCTTTATTCAAATGTTCATATGTTTAAATTCCACTTTAAGCATGAATGCTTGCAGTATTTTCAAATCTACTTTAAACTGTCAATATCTGTCAAATTAGCCTTCTTGTGTATAAAATGACTTAACAAACCAAATCAATATGCTGTGGGCTGCCTTGTTTGCCATGAAAATCAAAAATTGTCAATATTACTTCCAATTGAATTGCTTGGATTATGCATTCCTTGGCATACAGATTTAAAGTTTCCATCAGCTGAACTTCTTTGTAGTTAAAATATAAAATTACCTTATTTCTACTTCAAAAAAGCAACTATTGAACCTCAATCTAAATTTATTAGAATTTTGAAAGACGAAATTCAAAAACTTAAATCTGTTCAATTCACAAATCTATGAACTTGTTCGCATGTCTTTCTGAGAACTGATATTATTCATGATAGCCTTCAGCCACGCTTTCAAGAACTATGCAAATCAATGTTTAAGTAAAAACAACAAACCATGGAAAGAAATAAAGGATAAAAATTCCTACTTTTGAGATAATTCTTCTAATAAAAGAGTATTTAATTAGTCTTGTCAAAAAGGACCTCCAAGTCCAAGACAATTCCATCAATCAATCACACATGTCATTAATTGGATTGAACTCAGTCTTATCAACACTCATTCCTTCAGATACTAAATCTACATGTTCAATGTATAAAATAAGTTTTGTTTGATCAATGCCATTTTCCACATTGTGTATTCAGTGGATGTATTTTTCAATAACATTCGTGATTTCTTTTAAGGGGTTTTTTTTTTTTTTTTTTTTTTTTTTAAATCATTCAATACTTTACTTGGCAGTTAAATGTTGTGATTGTTCTATTCTAATAATCCTCAAATATATGCTGTATTCGTAAACTATATTTTAATGAAAGCAGTTTGTAAAATACTGATTCTATAATTATATGAATTCATGAATCTAGCTACAAAACTTATATTTCTTAAGAGTTATAAAATTTTTGTTGTCAATTCTTAAGAGGTGTTTATTTTTATTCATATAAAAAGCTGTTGTACCTCATAGTATTTACTAATTTTATTCAAGTCTAAATAAAACATAATTTCTATAACCCACACTATCACTTATCTATTAAAATAATTAGTAATTTCTTCTGCTATATGTAAAGTTTTTTAATTTAAAATGTGTTTTGATCCAGTTTTTGTCATGATAAGTATTTAAAAACTAGAAGATGTAAAAGGTATAAAAAATAAAGTTTAGTACCAAACGAATTGCATATCTTTCTTTTTAAATATATTTATATTAATTTTTTTCTTTCATTGTTATATCTAAAATAGATAATATTGTTTGTAATTATAGATTAGGTAATCCTATTGTTGGTTTCCCTTTCAACTTTTTTTAATATTATTTAACATTTATCATTATTTTAAAAATTAAATTCTTGTTATTTTGAAATTGTATACTGTTAAATACGATAGGTTAAGTAGTTGAAAGTTGTGTCATGTGAAAAATCAACTATCGTTATTTCTTTGTCATTAACTATTTATTTTTATCATTGATGTATTTAAATTTCTTAGATGGGCAACCATTAATGGCTAGTGCTAGCCCAATGGGACACATTGCCATTTGGGATCTGGAGAAGAGACGTTTGCATAGTGAAATCAGAGAAGCTCACAGGGGCTGTGTTTCAGGATTAAAATTTTTACCAAATGAACCTTTGTTGATTACTTCATCAAGTGACAACTCAATAAAAGTTTGTATTATGTGCTCAGATTAATTAATTATTTTCAAATGATTGTAGTTTTAAGAAAATATCTGTAAAAACATAAATGACTAATCTGTGTAACAATTATAAGCAGCTTCAGTTCTATATTATTATTTGTTGAAAATATTAAACTTTAAATTCTAGATTTCTGTAAGATTCTTTTTGCTGTTTATGAAAATTTTTGAACATCAAAACTTTTTGATATTTAAAAAAGTTTATTATAGAAAAATTTGTTATTTTAAATTTGTAAATCTGTGTAAAAACTGCTCAAATACTACATACATTATTTGAATTTCTATTTTCTAGAAAGTGTTCAAATGTTTATTATTAAATATAAAAATCTAAATTTAAGTCTATTAAGTATGACTAAAGACATTAATATTTGATAGTTAAATTTTAAGAAAAATGGTAGGAAAATTTTGTTTAAGAAACAATTTACATTATAAAATTTATTTTGGATTTTGTACAAAGTCAATTTAATTTTGTAATATTTTAGCTTTTATTATTATGCAATTTGAGATTATTAATTTATGTTTTGTTTTATATTTTACATTTTATTTTGAATGTTTTTATGCTGTTTTATCTATTATTATATACTAGCCATCTAATTTAGTAATGTAATGTTTATTACCATTTATTAAATTTGGGTAGTATTAAGTTGATCCTACTTCCTTCAACTTTTAATTATTTTGCACTAATATCATTAAAAAGATGTGTGGGAAAATATTCCAAAAAAGGATTTGAATTTTCTTTTTACCTCTGAATGTTGTGCATAGTATTCGAGAAAATGCTCGAGTTCTGGTCTTTAGTTCAAGAGTTTGTGGGTTCGATCCCCCCCCCCTCCATCCAGATGTAAATGCTTGTAGAGGTTTGGAGTCTGTTTTAAAATGTAAGTCCTAATTGAGTCACTTCTTATGTGCCAAAAATGATGATAGAGAAAACCACCAACCATGACTTTGAAAGACTGCTAATCTGTAAATAATGAAAGATATATATTGCTATAAATTCGAAGAAGTATTTAATTCTTTGTAATTTTTATTTTATTTAATAATTAAAGGTAATTTTCTGAAATAAGTATATATTTATATTTTCTCTTATAAAGTTTAATAGATTCTTGGATTTTTTTTTGTTTATTTGAAAGATAGTTTTTATTATTTTATTATAAGCTTAAAAAAAGCCAATAAAAAATTTTTTTTCTCTTTTTTTAAATATGACTCTGAGTTACACAAGTAATTAAATTGCCAGTTCTTTGGCCTCCTATTCAATGGTACATGAATTGAAGTTTTATCTCAAACATGCATATTTCTAGTAGTTTGAAATATAATTTGAACTGAATTATAAAATTATTAAAATGGTATATGAATGAAAAAATATATTGAAGCTCAGTAATTAAACCTTCTGTCCAAAATGTGAGTTTAGTGCAAATAATCAACCAACTCTATAATAAATCCTGAAAAGTCTCAAAAATCTATTATAAATTGACTCAAAATGATTTATTTCCTTAGCTAGGACAACTTAAAATATAATGAATTGCTTCATAAACGTGAAAGTCATTTATAAAGATGAAAAAGCATAATGATTTGCATTTGTATTTTAACTTTTTTTTTAATCTTGTAATTCTATTTAATTTGTATTGCAATTATAATTGTTTATATATATATATATATATATATATATATATATTAATTTAAGAAATTATGAGTCACTTATTATTGTATAACAGTAGTATTTTTAGTATAAGACTTTATTGATAAAAAATAGACATGATAATTAATTTACTTTTTTTTTTTTTAATATATATATATTTTTATAAGATATTAAATCAATGCTATTTGCCTGTCTTATAACAATTTAGAGAGAATATCTAAATTTTAAAAGTAATGTTAACTACTTAATTTTTAATAATTGTTGCAAATAAGTGTTGATTTCTTGCTTTTCTCTCCAAGGGTTTGGTAATTTTCTTTAACATCCAAAAAATTTTTGAAATTTTTGCTAAAAACTTTTTAAAAGCTTTATTATTTTAATTTGAGGGAAAAAATACATGTTATGTGTAATAAATTATTCATTAATATCTTTTCTATTTAATTTTTATTTATTTATTTATTTAATTTTTATTTATTTATTTATTTAATTTTATTTATTTATTTATTTAATTTTTATTTTTTTTTGATAATTATTAAATTAATGGTTTAAAAAATTGTTTTGCTTATTTATTGCAGATGTGGATATTTGATTTACCTGATGATGCAGGCAGATTATTGCGTCTTCGAGAAGGCCACAGCAGTCCTCCAACAAAAATTCAGTTTTATGGGTCTAATGGAAAAAATATACTCAGTGCAGGTACTAAGCATATTTTTATAATTGATTTAATTACAATCATATTTAAATAAAATAACTAAGTTTAATATTAATAAAATTTAATTTAAAGAAAAATGTCCTCAAAGACTTATCCATACAACATATAAATAAAAGTTTATTAATAAAATCATATTACATATAAAATAATTTATACTTTTTAACAGTCTAGGCATTCTGCTTATTTTAATATAATTTACTTGTAACAACTTATATAGCCTGGTGATTTTAATGTTTATTTTTGACTTTGCCTCGATTTAGCAAATTATATCTTATATACATTGATTCTTTTAGTAATAGATACCATTGTCTTACTAAGAATTAATATTATAATGCATTTGTCATTTGTTTCACTCATGAATCTGACTATTAATTTGTTTTGTTTGTGTTTAGCAGATATATGCTTTAGGGGTTTTGACTCTAAGATAGTTTTAAAGAATCAATTTTTCCTACAATATTTGCTTATTTTATCTTAATTACTAAACGTTTACATTTTGCTTATTTTATTTAAACTATTAAATAATAATAATAAAGTGGTTTTTATATAATCTAGTATTTATTTGAATTAATATAAGGTTTTATTATATTTTTAGTGCAATTTCTGCGAATCTTAGTAGTTTCGTTTTTCAAAATACTGATTCAATGTGAAGGAAGAAATAATATTTTTATATGCAAGTTTATGAAGCAAATAGATATCTAACTTTTCTATTCTATACCTCATCTTGGAACTGTAGCATACTATATTGTTTAAGGACATCACTGTCAGTTTCTTCAGTATGCATTATTGGCGCAATTTATCCTCTTCCTTTTGGACTTTGCACCACAAAACCTAACCAATCAGACTAACAAAACCTAACTTGAAATACATCAATGCATATTGATTAACACATAGTGATATATTTCAAGGTTACATATATTGCTTTGAATTTTGTTTAAAGTTATTTCAATGACATTCAAGCACCTTCTCTGTTTCTTCTACTAGGTTTAATAAATATACCTTATTTTTATTTGATTTAAGTAATCTGTTTTATATTGTCTCAAGCATCTAATTTTAAAATTTCGACAGTTTTCAGAGTATCTGTTTGTATTTTGCATGTGTAAAATCAGTTTCTTTAATTAAACCATTCAAGTCTGAATATTTAGTTAATTTAGGTAACCAGTAAATTTTCAGTTAATCAATTAAATTTTCTATTAGTGATAAATATTTTACTTTGTTATAAATAAGTTTGTACGTTTGAGAAATAAAGCTATTGTAATATTGAAACTAAGGAAGCATCTTTCTGAAATTAATCCTAAATTTTGATCCTAAAATTAATTTATTCATTTTGTTTATTTTATCATCAGTATTCAAAACAATATGAAAATTCTAATTTTAAAATTAAGATTCCTCCTTATTCATAAGACCACATAATGGTATAAATTTTTCTGCGAAGATTTTTATTAACTATAGTTGTTATATTTCTATTGTAATCTAATATTTTATAAAAAATGAATTTTTCAATGAATTAATTATTAATCTAAAGAGATGTTCAATATTCTAATTATTACTTTCAAAAATTTTATTTTTCTTCATTTATGCTTACATTAACTTGATTGGCTTCTTTAATTGATTAGCCTACTTCTCACAAAAATAGATTTTTCACAGAAATTTTTTTTCAGAAACCAAGCTAAACAATGCACAGAACAACACATTGCTTATCTCCTTTCTAAAATAAAGTAATAAAAATTATGAAAATTAAATTGAATACCAGTAATTGCAAAGCCTATATTTAAATTTGTTAAAGTGACTTTTTTTTTTTTTTTTTTTTTACTAATTTGCATTGATAACAATCCAAAATGATTATGTAATTCTTATAAAAACTTATTTAACCACAGGAATTTTTTGGATTAATAATTGTTCAAATATTAATCAAAAAAGATCCTTTTTTTAAATATTTTTTATAGTTGGATCAATATAGTGTGACAAATTGCATGTCAAATTAATGTCTACATCCATTGTACACCTATTTGCAAACTTTTCATATATACCAAGATACTATCCTGTATTTTTATTTTTAATATAATAATTTTAATATTCAATTAAAGATAAAATTTTAAATTTTTTAAATGTTTTTCTTGGAAATTTATTTAAAGCCAAGATGCAATTTTATAAAATGTATTCATTTTAAAATATATTGTGTGTCCTTTGTATCATAATGCCTACTTTGTGCCTTTATGTGTTATCCATATAATGTATTTGCTGTATTTAAAAAATAAATTATAAATTTATTTAAAAAAAACATGTGGATTTTTTTTTAATTATTTTATTTTATTCCAATAGGCCTTGATTCAACTTTGAGATCATTTTCAACTGAAGCAGACAACCTCAATAAAAGTCTTGGTCAAGCATCTTTCAACAGAAAAGCAGCAAAGAAAAAAGGTGTAAGAAATGATCCCAACAAAATGTTACCTGTAACAGATTTTGCATCAGGTTTGAACATAATTTATTATTTTGACATATTTGAAAGCAATTTTTATGCTACAATCAGATTAATTTTATTATATAATACTTTGTAAGTAATGATAAAGTAATTATTTGTTGTAATGTATTAAATAATAACTTTTCATGTTTACTTAAAAAAAATTGTTATTTAATATGTATGAATATTTTTATTTTTTTTAATTTTTTTTTTTTACTTGCACATTTTTAAAATTTTTGAAAGTTAGAATTGATTATTATATATGTTAAAATGAGTCCTATAATGCACAGTACGAAGACTTAAAAGGTAACTTTTTGTCAAACTAATTCTATAATTTTTGTGTCTATAAGAAAAATATATCTTTTGTATTTTTAAAAAGAAATTAGTCAAATTCTTCTTTTATAAGAAAAAATTTAATTTATTTTCTTAATATATTATCATCTGCTAAACTAACATTGATTGATTTACTTAAATTTGCTTAGAAAGATTTTCAGAAAGGAATTTTAAGTAAAATTTTATTAACCAGTTAAAATTAATGTAAAACAATTTGAAAAGAATGTTTGTTATTTTAAATCTTTATCATTTACAAAAAAATCCATAACATTTCAATAAAAATAACTGTTAAGTTATTTTCATTGAAAAGGCTATATTCATTAAAATAGTTATATTCATAATAAAAAAGTTATATTCATTATTATAAAAGACAAAGAAGGCATAAAAAAAATTCAAAATTAGTCTTAAGTTGAAATCTTGATTACTTTGCACTCCAACTTTAATTCTTAGCATATTTAATGTGCAACATTTTGAATATTTCAACCAGGACAACAAAATAGAATTAATCCGCCATTCCCAACTAAATCATTTCAAACTTGGGAAATAAATTTGTATTTAAATCTGTATATCATTTATACATAACATACATAAACATATATTAATGTCAAGAAATGTTCCCTTTTTATAAATCAAAATTGTTTTCCTACCTCTCTAAGAAAGTTTTTTGCTCAAATATTTGTTAACACACATTCATGTAATTAACTCCAGAATTATATTGTCTTGTTATATTTAGCCTTTTATACATTTTTATCTGATTTAAATATAAGTAGTATGTTAAAAGCTCTCGAAACTATTAATTAAATTAAAATATATAATATTTAGTTTTGAATTCTGTATTGTTATTAATATTAAATATTTTGGGTTTAAACTAGCTAAGAAAAAAAATTTTGTTACTACCATTGATTAATCATTACTGCATCATTAATACTTACAAGATAGTTATTCTGAAAGTTTTTATATTTTTTAAAAATTGTAATTACTAAAATACCATTTTTCCCCCCATATGACATTATTATAGAGAGACAATTAAAAAATTTGTGATTTAAAATTTGCTTTTACAAAAAGCAAACTTTTTATTTTGTGAACTCCCAACAGTTTTGCTCAGTTGGTGTGTTGTTCTTTAAATAATAAATCATTTATGAGAACTCTTTAAACAATATTTTTTTATTGATTAAAATTCTAAAAATAAAAAATGTGAGAAGTAAATAGGTCTGTCAATGTTTCCAAGCATCTAATGGAAATAAATGTTGAATACTTTCATTAAATAATTTAGTAGTAAATTTGCTGTTATTTTATAACCTAATATTGAGTTTAAGGTTGCGATTGGAATTTCAACATACTCAGTATACAGTGTACAACAATAGTATCTAATTGTAGGTATGTTTAATGTATTTATGAAACTATGGGTTTGTGCTACTTTTTTTCTGCATGCATTAGATGATCACTGACTAATTATGAATAAAATTCTTGAAAAATTATAACTGATATACATTTTTGTAATAAACTCTAAGTTTACCATTTTTATTATATTGTAAATATTTAACTTTCTTTGTGCAAAATTTAGAGCAATCATTTTTAGACACTTGCAAATTCTTTTTGAATGTCAAACATTTTTCTCAAGAATGTTGAATTTATTGTTTTCTATTGATAATAAAAAAAATTAGTTCAACTTTTTTAATATTATATATTTCAATTATCGTTTTAAAGTGATATATTTAAAAAAATATTGACATGTAACAGTTTCACAAAGAAATTTATACTATCAGGAACTATACTTTATAATTGATTGCTTCTATATATTTATTTAGTTGTACCCCAAAAAAATTTTAGAATCATTTCTTGTTTAAATCTATAATAGTTTGTAATACATTGAAAATTCATATCAAATAAGAAATGGTTTTTCTAAAATTTGTCATTTAACCAGCTTTTACTAGAACTTTTGAATTCTTAATTTTTGAGAAATTAATGCATTCTCAATTTCCACAAAATATATGTATACAAGATAGTTTTTTCTTTGAAAATGTTTTCTTGTCATTCATATTATTAATAGCTTTCTTCTGAAGTAACCCATCTTTATTTCAATAAAACTAATAAATGTCCACTTATAAAAAATTACATAATTTTGTCATTTTAGGGTTATATAGTTGATTTAAAGATCTGCTACAGTTTATTTTCAGCTTTATAACTTTAAATATTTATTTACAGAATCAACAAGAGAAAAAGACTGGGATAATGTTGCAGCAATCCATCGTCATTCCAAAATTGTAACAACATGGTCATTTGATCGAAGTTGCATGGGAGAGCATAAACCTCTTCATAAACGGTTTAAAGGAGTGAAACATGTTGAAGCTTTGGTAATTGTTTGACTCATAATAATCATTTTTAAAATCAAAATATTTTAACTTATTGGAGTTTAGAAGTGGAATTTATAAATGCTTTTATGGCTGGCTCATAATGCTTATATATTTACTCAACATTAGGATATTTAATTATTTAAATAAATAATCCAATTAAAAAAATTTTTAACTGTTTTATATATACAAAAAAACTTAGAAATGATTACTTCAAAATGACAGCTAAGTTTTTAACACTCATCACCAACTTTCTGCTACAATATACTGAGCAGGAAAAAGGTTTCCCAGCAATATATTCAAAAGGTTAATTTTAAAACAATTTAACCATTTAAGTAAAAAAGATCAAAATAATTAATGTATCTCTTAAAGTATATTGAAATGTTTATTTGGTTGTTAGACTTTAAAAATGATTAAAGAAAAAATGAAATAAATTTGATGAAAAGTTTTTTAAGTTAAAAAAAATCATTTTAATTTACTAATCAATATTTATAAAATTCCTACAAACAGTTATTCAAATTGTATCCCAAATTTCAATGTCTGACACAAGAGGTTTTCATTAAATAGTATCACTGAAAGATATATTTCAAAAATTTATTACAATTATTTATATTCTCTTAGTTTTAATTACATGTTTTTACTTTCTATAGTTTATATCATGAAATATTGTGATCAAGATATCAATATCATAATTAAAATCTCTGGTCTATTTCTATTGAGTAAAAAAAAAAATTTTTACCCTCTTACATTTTTGTGATGTAAGAAAAAAGAACTTTGCCATTGCCTTCATATGAGTTTTTTACGATTTACATTATACAATCCATTTGCTAATTTTATTAGCACTCTTGTCTTTAGTTTAACAGCTCATGAGTTAATCTCACCTTTGACTTGAATGTGTGTGGTTCAGAATCTACTTTAAACTGTAGGTCTTGGTTTAATTTGCCCTCATATGCAAAAAAGACTGTTGAACAACAAACAAACATTATCAGTAAAACTAGTTAATGGATTGGATAATATGTTGGTGATAATGTTATTCAATTAATATACTAGAATTAATTTACTAATGTGTCATTAATGAAAAGAATTGTTTTTAAGCTAAATTTGACTCTCATATTAAAAATAAAGGATTAAGATTCAAATTAAAATGTTGTCTATAAGTTTTTATTTAAAAAAAATTCATGGGTAATAAAATTATTAATTTTTAAAATTTTTGTACTGGTTTCCATTTTGATTTCTAATTGACACTATCTAATATTAATCTAATATGATTAATATTAGATATTGTGAGCGTAATTGGATAAAAAAATGTAGAATATTTTCATGCACCAGTGGAAAAAAATATCAATATATAGAATTACATTTATTTATCCCATGATAATCTTAATTATCCAGTTAATTGTCATCATGTTTAATATCATTAACTTGTAACGGACATAGTAACAGCGCAACGGACCTAATAACAGCGCCCCTCGCGGAGAACTAAGGAAGTCGAAGGAGTCTGACAAAAGCAACAGGAGAGACAGGACGTCTCTTAAATGTGCCCACGAGTGTTACAATGTATATCAATGTTAAGTGTTTTGTGTTGTGTGTGGTGTGTTGTAATGTAGGCTAATAAAATTAGTTTCATGTACGATGACGAGCTTCATCATTCGGCAACATAAAGAAATTCACCACAAAAAAATTGGCGCCCAACTCGCGGCTTGTTTTGTTTGGCTCAGGTTTTAAGCCTAATCCTAGGTGCTGAAAACCGTCTAAGTGATAGGCACTGGAATGTCCTTATCTTCATTAGCGGATTACTTCAAAGATAAGTAGATTTGTTTTGTTTTGATTTTAAATATCAAAGTGTACATTTTAATCTTTGCCACCCTGGCAGTAAAAGAAAATAACATCTAGTTATTCAGAATTTATTAGTTGAAAATATTGCTGCCTCAAATATATTTATTATTTGATCTGATGTAAATGCACGGAAAAGAACTGTTTCGAAATGAGTAACAGCGGAAATGAAAAAACAAAATTGAGTAATATTTCTTTCAATTAGATTTTTATTCTTTGTTTATTTTGGTGTCTTATCATATAAATTTATTTTTTTAAAAGGAAATAGCAGCGGTGAAGATATTAGAATTTATTCTTTGTATTTCTTGTAAATTGCATATATTTTAATGATATTTTGAACAGTATATAATGTGTCGAAAGCATTTAATATCTAGGAAATGTAATAAAATATTTCAGAATATTTAAATATTTAAAGAGTATTAAGCAAGTGTATTTTTATAAAAGGGTTATTTCGTATCACTTGTATATGGCATTTATCCACAGCAAATTTCTTTCTATATTGCGTGTTCTTTTATATTTAATGCAAATGTTAATGTTTCATTGAATTTTTCTTGCAGTAAAGTGTTGCTATTTTGTATCTTTATTAGAATATTAATAGTTAATTTGTATATTGTGAAATATTATTGAAATTCAGGTTCATAGGACTCTGAAATACCAAGTAATATTAGCATTTTTAGGACATTGTTTTCTTTAAATAAAAATGGCATCATATTTGGGAAAAGGACGTAAAGAAGATCTCAGGCTTCTTGCACAAGAAATGGGGTTAGACGGGGCAGACGGTCTAAAGGTCCTAGAATTAAAAGATTTGATCACAAAGTCACCAAACTATGATGAGGACTTAGTAAAGAATATGTTAACTAATATAATCGAAGAACGAATCCAAAAAGAGAAATTAGATGAAGAAGCTGCTAATGCTAGCAAACTTGACAAGGAGAGAGCTTTTGAATTGGAACGTCTGAAACTACAACTTGAAAGCCAAAGGATCATCCAAAATACTGCAACAACTTCTAATGTAGTAAACAATCCACCAAAATTGGACCTACAAGGAATCCTCCCTCGATTCAATCCTGAAGAAGGTGACATGGCGATGTTTCTCAATCTTTTTGAACGCCAGCTGAAGTTTCTGAAAGTTCCTGAAGAAACTTGGGTTCCCTATTTGATTGGACGATTGCCAGCTGACGTAGGAAGGCTTATAGCCCAAGAACCAGAGGAAGAATTTAATGATTACAAGAAAGTGAAGATTATGCTTTTAAGAAGATTCAAATTGACTGCAGACAAGTATAGGCAATTGTTTTCAATGCATCGCAAAACTTCTGATCACAATTGGCGTGATTATTATTTTGAATTATCAAGTTATTTTGAGGGTTGGTTGTCTGAACTTCAAATTAAGGATTTTCAGCAGCTGAAAGAACTTATGATAGCTGATCAAATCAAGAAAAGAGTGCCTCAAGAAGTAAAAGAGCATCTTATTGATTTATGGCCTGATTTAAACTCACCCCTTGAGTTAGTAGAGAAGTTGGATACTTATGATTCCCTACACATTAATCAAAAGAAGAACCTAGCTTCCTCCGATACAAGAAAACCTCCAAATACTCGACATGAAGATTCAAAACTAATGTTCAATAATAAGACATTTCGCTCTGAAAAAGTTAATAGGTCCAAGCCAATTAACAACTCTGAGAAACCAACGTTGACCTGCTATGGTTGTGGAAGACCAGGTTTCATTAAAACGAAATGTCCAACTTGTAATCCTTCTGCAAGTTTAGGTTCTACTCATTTCGACAAAATAGAAATTCATTCTTTACATACCCCTACTCAGAATTCTATTATTAACCTAACGATAAATGGCATATCGGGAACAGCATGTGCTGATAGTGGTGCAACCCATTCCATTGCTGGTGAAAGATTATATCAAATCCTTAAAGAAGAAGGATCTAAATTTGAGAAATCCTGTCTCACCATGACACTTGCTGACGGTACTCAGAAAGTGAGAGACGTTTACACAACCTGTGTAACTGTCGGACTTGAAGGTCGACATTTCTCATTGACCTTGATGGCTCTCCCAGATGCTAAAAGGAATCGTACCCTGCTTGGTACGGATTTTCTTGAGAAAACTGGCATAGTACTAAATCTTCGAGATCGAACTTGGTACTTTGATGATAACCCAAAGAAACGGTTCCAGTTTGCTGAAACTCTATTAGCCCAATCCTGCGACTTGAATGAAACTGCTACCCTAGCAAGCCCTCACCTACTTCGTTCAGACGAAGGTGAACAGTTAACTGAAAACCAACGCAAGCAAATGAATTCCCTCATTTCTCAGTATGAAAATTGCTTCCGTCCAGGGGGAGACCCGACACCTTTCATCGAACATCGAATTGACACTGGTGATGCTCCTCCAGTAGCTACTACGCCTTATCAACTTTCACCTGCCCGGAAAGACATCCTAAAGAAAGAGATCGAAGCACTTCTTGCTTCAGGTGTGATAGAAGAATGCGAATCACTGTATGCTTCACCCGTGGTTCTTATTCCGAAACCAAATGGAGAATTTCGTCTTTGCATTGACTATAGGAAACTAAATGCTGTTACCAAGTCAGATCAATACCCGTTACCACGAATGGACAATCTTTTACAAAGTGCAAAGCAAACTGCTTACATGTCCACAATAGATCTAAAATCAGGATACCACCAAATAAAAATGTATCCACCAGATAAAGACAAAACAGCCTTTGTTTGCCCATTTGGTGTTTACAGATTCACCAGAATGCCTTTTGGATTGAAAACGGCACCAGCCACTTTCCAGAGACTTATGGACCTTTTCTGCAATGGATTAAAAGTTAATACTTTAACATACTTGGATGATATTATTGTTATGTCTTCAACTTTCGAAGGACACCTAGAAGATTTGAAAGCTGTATTTGAACGACTCCAAAAGTTCAAATTGCATGCTAATCGTGCAAAATGCCATTTTGCTTGCTCGAAAGTCAAATATCTGGGACATTACATCACAAGTTCTGGAATAGAAGTAGACCCTGCTAAAGTGACAGCCATTGTCCAAATTCCCTCACCAAAGAATGTAAAGCAGTTACAGAGTTTTCTTCAAACATGTAGCTGGTATCGTCGTTACATTCCTAATTTCGCAGAGATCTCAAGGCCGTTGAGTAACCTTACTAAGAAGCGCTCCACTTGGAAGTGGGAACAGGAAGAACAAGCGGCTTTTGAATGTTTGAAAAAACGCTTGATTTCACCCCCTGTGTTGAAACAAGTAGATGAGACCAAACCTTTTATTCTCAGAACGGACGCTTCAAATTACGCACTGGGTGCAATACTAACTCAAGGACAAGGCCCTGAAGAACATCCAATCGAGTATGCTAGCCGCCTGCTAACATCAGCCGAAAGGAATTATACGACCACAGAACGTGAAGCCTTGGCAGTTATATGGTCTTTGGAAAAGTTCCGAAATTACATCGAAGGATCTCCAATAACAGTTATAACTGATCATCAGCCCTTAAGATGGTTACTAAGTCTCAAATCACCTACTGGTCGCCTTGCAAGGTGGGCGTTACAAATCCAATCGTATGATTTAAAGGTAGAATACATTACAGGAAAAGCTAATGTAGTAGCCGACATGCTATCCAGACCTGTGTGCAAGCATGAAGAAACAACCTGTAATCTATGCACTGTTGTCGTTGACTTACCATCACGAAGTGCACGTGACATCAGAACTGAACAACTAAATGACCCAGACATAAAGAAGATAATTGATTGTTTCGAAAGTGGAACAAAAGATGAAAATTACATGAATTGGACCAACCGAGGATACATCATGTCTCAGGGAGTTTTATATCGTTACGCTCCAGAATCTGACTCGGAAGAGGCCCAACTGGTAGTCCCTGTTCAGGAACGAGAAAGAATCTTAAAAGAGTATCACGATTCCCCATATGCCGGACATTATGGTGCAGAACGCACTTTCTACAAAATTGCCTCTCGTTATTATTTCCCTGGAATGCGTTCATACATAACTCAGTACATAAAAAACTGTGCTGATTGTAATCGGTATAAACCTTCGAACCAGAAACCAGCTGGACTTCTGAGGACTCCGGTGTACTCTCAACGATTCGAAACACTTTCCATCGATTTGTTCGGACCTTTGCCTGAAAGTCCCAATGGAAAGAAATGGATTTTCATTGTGGAAGATTGCTGTACTAGATGGGTTGAGCTGTTTGCTCTCACCCAAGCCACAGCGAAAGAATGTGCAGTAACTTTGTTAGAAGAAGTAATATTACGATATGGTCTACCCAGGCGACTGATTAGTGACCATGGTTCACAGTTTGTGGGAGCAGTGATGCAACAACTATGTTACCTATTGCAAATTGATCAAGCTGTAATACCTGTATACCACCCACAGGCTAACCCTGTTGAGCGAAAAAATCGGGATTTGAAGCCAAGACTCGCAATCTTAGTTCAAGATCGACACGATCAATGGGAAGATAAGCTTCCAGTAATAAGGTTCGCCATGAACAGTGCTAAGTGTGATACAACAGGAGAAACTGCTGCTTACCTACAATTCGGTCGAGAAATGAGAACAATCGATGATGTGACAAACGACTTCAGAGCTATTGTAAACAACGAAAATTTTGTTCCCAAAATCACCCCATACTTAAAAAGACTGGCTAATATTTCTGCTGAAATAAGAGAAAGAGTAGAAATGAAACAAGGTGAAAGGAAGGTTTATGCAGATAAGCGACGCCGTAAAGCCGTTCAGTTTAAACCTGGTGATAAAGTTTGGGTAACTCTGCATCCCATTAGCAATGCTGCTCGTAAGAAAACAGCTAAATTCATGCCAAAAAGAGACGGACAGTACGTTGTGGTAACCCAACGTTCTCCGACAACGTATGAAGTGGCCCATCCTGATAATCCTGAAGAGATTCTGGGACCCTACCACACGTCTGCCCTTCGTCTTTGCAGTGACAATGAGGCGACCCCAATTATGCCTCTGCGAAAACGTGGTCGTCCAAAGAACCCTAACTCAAATTATGCCTTGCTGGTTCCTGATCGAGGACGAATTTACGGAACCAGAGGGGAAGTCTGTAACGGACATAGTAACAGCGCAACGGACCTAATAACAGCGCCCCTCGCGGAGAACTAAGGAAGTCGAAGGAGTCTGACAAAAGCAACAGGAGAGACAGGACGTCTCTTAAATGTGCCCACGAGTGTTACAATGTATATCAATGTTAAGTGTTTTGTGTTGTGTGTGGTGTGTTGTAATGTAGGCTAATAAAATTAGTTTCATGTACGATGACGAGCTTCATCATTCGGCAACATAAAGAAATTCACCACAAACTGGATAAGTATCTGTGTGTCAGAGAAAATGCAAAAGCTTAATATTTCTCCCACCTTTTTTTGTATCCCTTCTGTTAACTTGAAATGTATTTTCTTAACTTTCTGCGTCCAAAAAAAAATCAAGCTAAAGAAATTTTTTTAAATTTTTATTCATATATCCCAGTGGCTCATAAACTAAAGTATCACTTATATCAATATAAATGCAATCAATAATATTCAATCAATATAAGCAATTATAAATGTACAATATAAATTCTGTGTAACAGTACTGTTATGAACTATTAAAAAAAATTAATTACAATATTCCCTAATGTATATTGATATTCATGTGTTATATAATATTTAAACATTAATAAAAACATAAAGCTCTCTGCATATTTCAACATTTATGCCAACTTTTGACTGAATTAACATCAAATTTAGTTTGATATTTTATTGATGATTTTTATTAATGTGTAACTATGCTTTTATAAAGAAAGTCCTTATTTTCCTAATAAAAGAAATATTTTAATAAAGGAAACATTAGCTTAGAAAGAAGATAATATTCTTTCTAAGCTAATGTTTTTATTGTAGTATAATTTGCTGAATAAAATGTATTTTTATTTTCATTTGATAATCTACAGATATATCAAATTAGAACAGCCATAAAATTCTTTTCTGCAAAGTCTTATATTTGTTTTAAGAAATTTTATTTATTTTTATGGTGTTTTGATTTATCCTTGAATTTCTACATTAATATTTTTATTACAGTGCCTCACCATTAGTACATGTGGAAATTTTGTATTGATAGGCTATAATACTGGTCATTTAGACAAATTTAATATACAGTCTGGCATATATAGAGGTTCATTTGGAAATGACACAGGTAATAAATTTCTAAATTTATTATGTACAAAATTTATTTATATTTTAAAAAGTTATTTGTGATAATTAATAGTCTCTAAAAAGTATTTTTATGTATTTTAATCCTAATTTATCTACTTTCAGCTCATGAGAAAAGTGTCAGAGGCATTGCTTTAGATGGATTTAATCAAATGGTAATTTCTGGTGGAGCTGATAAACTTCTGAAATTTTGGAGGTTTAAAGATCATGCATTACTTTCTACCATTAAAATGCAACAAAGTGTAGCTAAAATGATAATACATAGGGAGAGGCAAGTGTCAAATTTTTATGTTATTATAAATTAAAATTAGCACTAAATTATTTAAAAAGTGTTATTCATTTATATTTGTAATATTTGCATATTTTTGTAAAGATACTCAGAAAAATTCACTGTATTGAATAGAATAAGAACTATAAATTTCATTTTAGTATCTTCCCATAAAAGAAAAATTGAATCTAATGTATTCAAACTGTTTTGATGATGCTTTGACCAATGTAATAATGTCATATCAATAAAAATGATAGCATGTCATTTTTAAAGACTTAAAGTCAATTTGAAATTTATTATTGATTCATATAAGATTGTACAACAAGATGTGTTCTTATTTTCCTAAGGTATACTTATTGACCCTCCACATATATTCTTTGCTTTGAAGGTGTATTTAAACTTGAAAAATCAGGATCTATTTCATTTCAGTTGAGCCAATAAGATTTTGCCTGTTATTGTTTACAGCATAGAAAAAATACAAACCATGTAATTATTATAATAAATTAACAAAATTTATTTTTTAAAAATGGATATGTTTTGATTCTGGCCATTATTTGGAATTTTAAAGGAGATTGGTTATTATTTAAAGATACTGGAGGACTTGTTAATTGATTAATTAAAAATATTTTGTCAATCTGGGGAGCAATATATTGCAATGGTATATTATTTCTAGACATGCAATATTGTCTTGGCTAGAAGCTTGTGTTAGTGTAAATTCATATCAATAGTATTGGCTATTTATCAGTGCGCACAACAAATGATTACACATTAACTAATAATGCTCTATTCCATACTCTTACAATATTGTCTGAAAGTTTTCAATTTTATTTTCTGATATTTTTGACTGAGTTGTATGGCTAGCACTCTGGCTTTTAGTCAAAATAATTTGTAAACTTGATTCCTGCCTTGGATATGAATGTTTCTAATAAATGTTAGAGTGGATTCTAAATCATTAGAATCCACTCTAAATTCCTGTCTAATTATCTCTCATGAGTAAAAAAAATTATTGTAGAGCAACCAGCATCAAATCATCTTTTTTTTTTTTTTTTTTTTTATTTTTTTTTTTATTATTACTTAGTTACAACTTGCATAAATACTTCTGAAGTAAAAAATGCAATCATGAGTTTTTCTAACACACTCCTAATTTTTGAAGTTGTGTGTGAGAGAGAATTATACCCATAGGGAATGATTTATATCTAAGCTTATTCCCTTTGGATATATTATTATAAAGGTGGAAAATAATAATGTCCAATATTAATCTGATTACTATTGTATTCATGATTTTTAAATTTGCTATATAGATTGGTGGCAATTGTTCTGATATTTAAATTCAAGTTTAATCGCAATTGTGTTCTTGTGGTAAAACACTTTTAGTACCTATTATGTTGGAAGGAAGTACCTAAATAAATTACAGATGATTAAAATGCAAGCTTCAATATTGAGGGATAAGAAAAAAAATGTATCCTTCCAAAGTTAATAAAGCTTAAGTCAAATCTGTATTTTGTATTGTTAAACTGGTGCAGCAGTTATAATGTTATTGGGTCAAGTACACCTAATAATATTTTACAACTTTTTCTTTATAAAAAAGCACAAATGTCTAAAGGTACTGAGCAATAATGTAATTGGACCTCAATTTTGACAATACAAATACATGTAACTATTATAGACATGCTTCTAAATATAATAGATTAACTTTTTAATTTTAAGAACTTGCAATTTTCTGTGTACTTATATTTCTGTTGCAATCAGTTAATGACAGATCCAGCTTATCATCAAATGCAAAAAATGTTCAAATTGCATTTTCCTTTCTTTACCCATTTCAAATTCCTTGCTCAAAAATAGATTTAATTTTTTTCCCGTCTACTTCTGAAACTAAACTTTTTACAATAATTAAAAAAAATCATTTAACTATTTAAAAAATAAATTTCTGAATGACATGGTTTCTTTGATTAAAGATTATTGAAGTAAATACAAACTCTTGCAATACTTCATAGTTTAGTTTCTTGATAAAGGAATTTTTGTTCAGAATTTATCATAGTTTAATTGTTTATACCAACCTATTAAATTTTAGATTTATGAGCTTGATTTATTTATATTTGATTAATTTTATTATTATTTAATTATTGTATTGTAAATTTAAAGAATTACAGTTTAAAGCTATTTTTCATGTTTAACTCTTTTTTTCATACATTAGATAATTAAATCGGAATATATATTTAAAAATGACACAAAAGATAAAATGATTTAAGTTGAAAACCAGGAATTTTCTTCAAATGATATTTTTTTAATACCTCTCCTGTTCATAAACAATTCATAAATAAATATTATCAATTAAAGTGATTTCTTTAAAATTCAACTGTAACAATTTTGCTGAATTGATATATTGTAGAATTGTGGAATAAAAATATCTAACGAGTTATAATAATTAATGAAAAGTTTATACTTTAACCTAAAAAAATTACAAGAGATTTTTATGAAATTTTTTTTATATGCCTGGATTAAATTTAGTCATTACAATTTTATTGTGATTTTAAAATTTCTTCTTTCAATTTATGTTTGATATCATATAATTGTTGTTTTACACACCATAATATAAATTAACAAATTATGTGTCTTGTGTTTTGAGGGGAAAAAAAAAGAAAATATCATTAACATTGTTATACATTACAAAAGCATTTATTTCTTAGTTGTAACGATATTTACTGCTAATGTTATCCGATATTCTTATTGAATTTCAAAATGTGCATTCTATATTTATTTGGCAATTTAAAAGATTCTTTTCAATTATTTTTCTGCCATTCTGGCTGCTGAATTGTTAGTATCTTATTTCAGTTCAACAACTAGTAGGTTCTGCCTCAGCCTGGATGATTGTAATGGTTTGAAATCTATTTTAAGAGTGATAGAGAGAAACAAACCAAATCATTTAGCTGGCAAAAAATTTTCTTTTTAATAAAATATATCTTGAATACCTAATACTCTTATATTGGAACTTGAAAATACATATTATTATGCTTCCTTTTGGTAAAATTACCAATATTTTAAAATACCAGAATAAGACTAACTATGAATTAAAAGTATATTTTAGTCAAGAGTAATACATAATTAGTATAAAGAAGATCATAGGTATAAATTTTATTGAATATAAAGTTATTTACTTCAGATATAAATTTTATTGAATATAAATTTAGTATTTTATATATAGATACTATGCATATAAATGTTAAATATTGCTAAAGATTACTGATTTAATTAGTTTCTATAAATCTAGTTGTAAAAAACTATAATACCAACTTTAAAGAGTTAAACAATTTCATTTTAAATCTTCACTTAATGTATTATCACATCTATTACCATTATTACTTTTAGTAAAATTTTAGAGTGGCTGTTAACTTGAAATAGATGTTATTGTGATCTTTAAATATTGCATTATATGATGAATAAATTTTTAGGAAACAATTCAATCCTTGGTATCTCAATTTTCATAATTTTGTTCCTAATTTCAGTGCTCTGCTTGCTGTTGCTTTGGATAACTTCTCCATTGTTATTGTGGATATAGAATCTAAAAAGACTGTCAGATACTTTGATGACATCAGTGGCAGTATATCTGATATGGTAAAAAAATATTGCTTATAAAATACAATTATTTCAATTCTGTTGTTTTTCCTAATTTTAAAATAATTTTTACTATTTGATTATGAAATTATGTGTTGAACTCTTTAGAGAAATCAATAAAATTTAAGCATAATACTCTCAGGACATTATTAAGTTGGAATATTTCAAAATCTGAAGTGGTACTTCATTATTTAAATAATTTAAAATTATTACAAGAATTTCTTTTCTTGTAATAATACTAATAGAAATAAGAATAAAATTTTTATTTGAATTGAAGTTTAATTATAAATGCATGGCAGTAATATCACAAATTTTGTTGTAATAATTTTGTAATGCCCTTCAAATTTTATAGAAACCACTATGTTTGAAAAAAGCTTGTTGTTTTTTCTATTGCTTTATTTTGTTTCACTGTGTGAGTTTTGTATTGATAAAAATAAAGGAAATTCTTAATAATGTCAAGAAGTTATAATGTTTTCCATGCTGGAAAAAAAGTTTAATTTAAAATATAATATCATTCTGAAGAAAATTTCCTGTGTTAGGGTATTGGATTTTAGCTGAATAAACATCCATTATTTATATCAAGTTATAACAGACCATACAACCTTAGAAATAAAGAGTTAGAAAACTAAAGATTTTTGTATCATCATTTGTTTGGTAAATGGTTAGTAATCTAATCTTTGGTTTATCAATCATAGTTTCAAATCTCATGTCAAGTTTGGATATCAGCAATGGTTCAAAAATTACTTTAAACTGTTGTTCTTAGTTTAAGTCTTGTGTGTAATAAACATGCTATTGTGTAGCAAACAAACCAAATCATTAGGCTTGTTTTTCTGTATGTATCTGAGACATGCTCTGAAAGTGTAATAACTTATCAAATGTCTTGGAGAGAAAGGTATTTGAATCAGTATTTGAAAACAGCTTAATGGGACAATGAAGGCAAATCTGTTATTATGAGGAATTAGAAGTTGTTAGAGAGGTAAGAAAATCCGATAACTAAGTCATATTGAGAGAATGAAAATAAATAAAATAATCTTTATTTTGATTCCTTAAGAAATGAAAAAACTCCATGAAAAAGCCTAATGAATCTAAAAACAATGAGTAAAATGACAATGAAGAAAAACAATTGGAAACTCAACTTTAAAAGATATTGAAAAGATTGGGAATTTCTAATTGAAAACTAAAAGCAACTAATGAGGATTGATAAAAAAAAAAAACATTGCTGAAAGAAATCAGATAACCTAAAAAGTCAGTAGTTTTATTGATTGATGGTGTTATTCATTATAAATAATTCACACCATAAGAAATGCTGTTTAATAAATGTATGTAAATTTTCATTCTGTATTTGTCATTATATATCTGTAAACCAAATTGTAAGCTTATGTGATGTCATTTAAAAATCAAATCATGTATATAAAGTATTGTCTTTAATATAATAACAATAAAAAACAAACATTAGAAAAAAAATCATGTTTTAAGTGATAATCCCTCAACTTTCAATTACTGTAGGGTGGGCACTAGTAGAATGTTAATCATTGCATCTGTGGAGAAATAACTACTCCAAGAAATTTAATAATCTAATGCATTTATAGTAGAATATGCTCATTTTGAAATTGCCTTATGCTTTAAATCTAATGAAATAGCTAATGAATGAATAAAAAATTCAGTGTAAAAATTCCATTTGTAAAACAAAAAATTACTATTGAATTCGCTCTAATGAATAACAGTCATTAATTCACTGACAAAATTTAAGTTTAAAAAATGTTATTAGGTACTTTAGCTATCCATTTATTTGTACATAATATTTTCTACACATAATTTGAAAATTAAAATTTTATTCAGGTTTTTGTTAATCTGAATGAAAATATATTAGTTAGATAAGCCGTAAATATATTATGAGAACGTTTACAATACTACATTTAATACCTGAAATGTAAGCTATAATATAACAATATAATTTATTTAATTTTAAAAATATTTACTAATCAATCCAGTAAACATTTTATTATACTTTGGCAAGAAATTTAGAGAAAAAAAACTATTTCATTCACAAATTAATCATTATAAACAGATTTTTTATGTATAAAATGACATTAATTAATCTAATGCTTTTTATTTTGTTATTAAAATTTTCCATTATTTTTATAATATATGATCTTTTTTTATTCCTTATCAAATAATTTTAAATTTCAGACATTCAGTCCTGATTCTAGGTGGTTGGTTGTAGCTAGTGCAGATTCTTCTATAAAAACTTGGGATATTCCTTCTGGCCGGTAATTCTTATATTATTTGTTAATTTTATTAATCTTTTATTTGTATAGTTAGTTGAAAAACTAATACATATAAACAAGTACTTTAATAATAAAAAAAGATATTTGAATACTCTAGCTTATGATTTTCTTCAGTTTAATCTCTTTGTATGTTTTAATCCATTTATTTACTAAGAAATATATTTTTTCCAGGCTTATTGATTGGTTTATTGTTTCGCCTATTTGTGTAAGTTTAGCATTGTCACCTACTGGAGAATATTTGGCAACAGCACATGCAGGAAATCTTGGTGTATATTTGTGGGCAAATTCTACACTGTATTCAAATGTATCTCTCCATCCATTACCTGAAGAATATAATCCTCAAGAATTTGATCTTCCAAGGATAACTTTACAAGGAAGAGAAGGTAAATTTATATTTTTGAAATCATTTTTCTTTTTGGCTGTAGTATTTACTAAGAATTTTGAATATAATTGTTATCTTTTATCTTTGTGCAAAATAATTATAGAGAGGAAAAATGGACCATATAAGTTAATATTTATTTTCTTAAAAATGAGAATTGATCATTGTGACCTATTTTTCTTTAAAAGAATATAATATGAGCAAGTGCTTGCTATATTTCCAGTTAATTTTACTCATTTTTCCAATCATGTATAAAAGCTTTAAGTTTACTTTTTATTATACACATACAAGAATCCAAAAATTATTTTGTATAAATTTTCATTTGTTTCTGAAACTGAACAATTTGAAAATCTTTGTAACATTATGTCTAAATAAAAGGTACTAGAATCTATTGTTATTTGTTTTCACTTTAAAATAAATAAAATTATTTTATTTTTCAAACACTAAATAATTTTGAATGAAAATGACCAATTTTGAATACATTTCAGGAATTAAATTATTCATGTAATAATATATCCAATTAATTTATGAAAACTAGTATTCAATCAAAGACAAAATTTTAATTAAGTATCATAATTAAATTTAATATTTAAACAAAGCACAATCTATTGACAAAGTACTATTTTAAAAAATCTTAATATTTTGTTCAAGATTTTAATAGGAAAAAATTAGAATAATAAGTCATAACAATACAGAATTATGATAGTATTGTTTAAAAAAGTCATTATAGTTTTCTAAAAAAAAATAGAAAAGAAGTGTAGGCGAAATTAACATTTTTCTTATGAACATAAAATTTGATGTTCAGTTTTGCTTTAAAGTATGAAAGATTGGTTTATTTTTATGTATATCCACAACTTTTTTATTTTATTCGTTAGTTTATATTAATATATTTAATGAAAATACTTTAATATTTCCTTCAAAACTTAAAAATTTCAAATAATCTTTTTTTAATTAGTTTCTCTTTCAGTTTTTTTCTGCAACTCACTCTACTTGTAAATAAATAAATTTATACTAGGTACATATTTGCTAGTTTACATTTATTTACAAGTATACTATGATAAATAAATAGTAAATAGTTTTTATAAATATTCTTCGATTAATTCATTCCTTTATTGCATTTTTTTAAATTAAATTTTCCTAATTTATTTTAGAAACTGACGATGAGTCTGAAGTTGAGATGCAAGAAGAAACTGGTATTCCAGAATTCAAATCACCTGAACAAATTTCAGATGAGCTTGTTACACTATCTCTTTTGCCCCACTCTCATTGGTTAAATCTGTTGGATCTTGATATCATAAAAGTATATAAACATTTACTATTATACTAATTTATTATGACAATTTAAGTTTATTAGCTTTCAATGTTTTAAAATATTGTTTCATCTAATTATCATTAGCAACACATACATTGGCATGAAATAGTTATGGCACTATAATAACTCTTAAAGTTGTTATGTTCGTTCTTCGATTCTTTTTTTCAATTAGAAATTAATTTTGATACTATTTTTGTGTGGTGCAAATGATACATTTAGTTGTGAATAATTTGATATTATTTTTCCATGTTCTTCTATTACTTTAATTAGTTTACAAAGCGTTTTTAAAAAGATAATTTAACATATATTTAAATTGAAAAATACTTTTACCAGACTTCTTAAAAAAATATTCTAATTTAGTTTTTTTTTTTTTTTTTTTTTTTTTTTTTTTTTTTTTTTTTAAGAACTTATTACAATAATCTATCCATATGCACATTATTTCAAAATAAAATTTAATACAATTACATTTCACAAAGCACTGGAAATTATTTTTAATTATATTTATGTAAATTTTTTATATTTTTGTAATGTTTATTTATTATATTTTATCATACAGCGCCGAAATAAACCGAAAGAACCAGTTCAAGTGCCTAAAAATGCTCCTTTCTTTTTACCAGTAGCATCTGGCTTAAAACCAACTTTTCTTGTTGATGAAGATAAGGACAAGGGAAAAGAAGTAAGTTTTAAATTTTATTAGCTTTTTTTTTTAAAAAAAAATAGATTTTCAATAGAAATAAATTAAATTGAAAATATTTTACTACTGCCTTTCCACTATCACTTTTAATCAACTCTTTGTGAAATAAGTTGACCTAGGAATTGTGCGTATATCTGATATTTTATTCAACAGTTTCATGGCTTCATTTTGTGGTGATTGAAGTTCACTTTAAAAACTATTGATCTCAATGTAATTAACCTTCATGTGGAAAATATAACCATAGACCAACCTAAGCAAACCATGGTAAAATATCTAATACTTAAAAATGCTGTTAATTTTTTTTTAAAAAAAAAATAATAATAATATAATAAATTTAAAAAAAAAAAAAAAAAAAAAAAAAAAACGTTGTTGATTTCAAGTCAAATATAATAACAATAAAAAATTCTTCTGTGCTGGTAGCCGAATGGTTATCGCTCTTGCCTTTGTTTCAACAGTTTCTAGGTTCAAATTCCACCTTGGTCTTGGTTGCTTATAGTGATTCGAAATTCACTTTAATCCACTGGTCTAGTTAGCCACTGTGTGCAAAAAATGACCATAATGTGACAAATGAACCAAATCAAACTAAAAAACTTCTTAAAAAGAAATAATAAGTGTATACTCAATCTGATGAAAGATAATATAAAAGTTACCCACAAAATGACTTAAGTATTAGCAATTATTCAGGGCTCGGAGTTGTCCTGATATTCCTGAAATTCCTGATTTTTTAA
>JAPDSC010053761.1:48112-78105 GCA_026290005.1 Latrodectus geometricus | reverse complement strand
ATATATATATATATATATATATATATATATATATATATATATATACTGGCTTTTCTGGCCCTGTATCTCTCAAACCATTGGTCTGAGAAAATTTCTGTTGCAAAAATGTCTTAAATAAAGAGAACTTTCATGTTATGTCATTTCAATTGCAAAATTCAATTTTGTGAAAATTGTAAAATCTGAATTTTTTTATGGATCCTGACTCCTTATGGTCTTATTAAATATTTTGCCCTTTCCCTAAGAAATGTAACAAAAAAGTTTCATTTCTCTACAAAAAATAAACAAGATATTTTAATTTCAATGTTTGCAAGTTTTTCTGTTTTAAAGACAGGAATGGGTTACAAAATTAATATAACTTTACAGTAAAATCCTTGAAACAACCTTTTGGAGAAAAAAGTATTTCTCATCCATACACAATGTGTATCTTAGCCTCCCTGCCATGGAAGTCAAATATAGAAAATCTTATTTGTAATTAAAAATAAAATAAAAATTGCAAAATGAATATTCTAAATTCTCCTAAACTGATGCACTTTAGTTTGCCCAATATTCCTCATGAATTTTGAGCTTTCCATACTCAACACTCATCAATGATCCTGCTGTTATTAATATGCTGCTAGGTAAATTAATATGTAAAATGTATGGAATTCCTAAGGGGGATACACAATAGTTATACATGCCCCGAGTTATATGTTGCATCAGAGGCTAATCATAATAGTGACAAAATTTGTGTGTTTCGACTCAATGTGTCATTACTATAGCCTCTTATACAACGTATATAACCATAGTTATAGATACACATCGTGTATGGAAGAAAAAATAATTTTTTTCTCCAAAAGGTTATTTTCTAAGGATTAATTTAATTATTAAACTCCAGGTTATTAATATAATTAATTTTGTAACTGATCACTTAGACAGAAAGAAATCGTCTATTTTAAAGATTATCTTATTTTTTGTCGCAGATAAAACTTTCTTCATTAGGGAAAGAGAAAAGTTTTTCTATAGTGACCATATAAAAAATTAAATTCAATAATTTTGTCTCTGAGCAACGGTTTGGGAAATAAAAGTCATCAAAAGATTTAATTATGCACCCTGCTTATATATATATGTACTCAAGAACGTTGAATACCAAGAAGAAAGCATGAGATTGTAATGAAATTTAATAATAATTTAGACATGAGATTCATTTGATCTCAAAATCAAGACAATTCAACAAATAGAGTGCAATTTCAATAGTGAAGTTCAATGAAATTTAACATTAAAATTTTAATGTTATAATTAGATCAAATTGTCTCAAATTTAAATGTAAAAAAAGTAAATAACACTAAAAATAAAACACAACTTGAAATAAAAAATTAAAAAAAAAATAATACATGCATATTGATATTCTGATTATTCATTGTTATACAGTTGGATGCAATTCAAGAATATACATCAGGAAATGATTCATTTCAAAGCAAACTTTATGTTTCAATAACTGTAAAAAGTAGCAATATATATATTAGGTTGGGGAAAAAGAAATCGATTATTTTTACGTGGACATTATGTAACTTCTTTTGGATTCGCTTAGTAAAAAAGTTTAAAACAGCTTTATTTAGATTTTTAGGTCTTGCGCGTTACGACTGCTGACATGCGGTTAACTTCGATCAATGCTGATATTTTATAGACATTTTCGACGATGCTGTATCCACATGCGAGGTGCATCTCTAACATCAAAATACCCGAACGGAATCGACGAAACAAAAATTGTACGTAACTGGTTGTTACAGTCTTATATAGGACGATAAACACCTTTCACAATTTTAGCCACCCGGCTATCTTTTCCGCCGTTACAAGAGAAAGACGAAAATGTATCGAATTTTCTGTTTGTTGTCTTCTATTTTTAAAACCTTGTACTCGTAACTGAATTAATCAAACAAAAAACCGCAAGAGAATATTTTAGTGTCAAATGTCACCTTTCCAATGAGCATAAATTTGAAATTGTTTGATAGATACCTCATGAGATAGCAATCCCTACAAACGTCTACTCAAAAAAATAATGGATTACTTTTTCCCCAACTTAATATATATATATAAGGATTATTAATTAAAATTAGACATATTTAATTTATTTTTTCAAGGTTTTTAATCTACATTGTCTTGGATTTTATTTTCGCCGTATCATTTTTATTTCTACAATAGTTTTTCAGAAGTATATTTTAGAAGTCACCCAAACAATTCGCCTGACTATATCTTCAGGTGTATAGCCACAGAAACAAGTATCCCTATCATTGTAAATTCCAACGTTATTCATCGAAGACATAATTGAGTCATAAATTTTCTTTGATTAGACTCTTAAGAAATTTACCTTCGTAATCAGGTGACAATAATATTTCTGCTTTTGTGAAAGAAAAACAACTAATAACGTCAGAATTAGAAGCAGCTTGCCATATAAACTGAAATTGGCAAACTAGATTGAATATTTTTTAAATTTGTATCATCAATAATCAACTGAAATTCTTAATTTATATGTGTATCAAAATTTACTTCCCTTTCTTCCAATGGTACTTCAATGTCAAATTGACAAATTCTGATATCTAAGTTTGAGGATTTTAATGTTAAAGGAAGATAATTTTGAAGCTTCAATATAGATTCTGATGCAGATATTACTGCGTCGGATAGACACACAATACTGTGATCCAGAAAGCACATTCTGTATTTTCCAAATCTCTCTTCAAAAGCATCTGTTTTTAGTGTACTAAGTAGAAAATAATATTTTTTTAGTTCATCAAAGCAGTATGATGAAAGTTCTAAAATTGCATAGGTTGCTTATGATAAAGAGCTGTATGTGTTTCTTTTATTACCTGTTGAGTAATTTGGAAATTTGTCTTGCCTAATAAGACAAAAAAAAAAATTTGTTTTAAAAATTGTCTACTTTCATTCGTTAGGGATGCATACAAATAATTTTTAGTCTATGACATTTTTCTGGTATTTTTAAATTTATTATCCATCGCTATTTAAGGATTATTTCGATGAATGCTGTTGTCTCCTTATAATTATTCAGTGCATGTTTTTCATCTAACTCCAATAATAACTTAATTGAAAATTCATTAAAAATTTGTAATGCAAGTTTAACAGCCTGCCTTTCTAAGTTACCTGGATTCAATACTTTAAAGGTTCAATTCATAACAAAATTTAACTAAACTAATGTGTTATAACTCATGGAGTTTTTTTACAGTTGAAAATGAAGTAGTGTCTAATTTGCTAATGTGACTTTTCATTACACTTCTAAAATTAGAAAAAAACATGCATTATGTTTTTTTTTTTTTTTTTTTTTTTTTTTTAATTTTTTCCCCCTCTATACATTTTATAAGATGCCCACTATTTATAATGAAAAGTAAGGATCTTTTAAAACCAACTGGCTAAGGAAAGATAATTTTTAATTGTGTTGGATTCAGAAAAATAGACATGGCTTTCCGGTTAATTGAATAGTTATCGCTGACGGTTAGTTTATAGGGGATCAGAATTAGTAGAAACTAGTAATTATAACAGCTAAAATGACCTTTATCCGGTGAGTCATGGATTCGAACTGGCTTGTAGGACGAATAGACAAAACTACTGTTTTTTAATAAATGTAACGAACGTCACTAATATTACCGTAGGTCCAAACTAGAGATGCATGTGTACCCAATGATTGCCTCTACACCTGTTATGGGGCCTCTAGACGATATTGAATACAGACAGACGACGAAGATTCTCTTCGGAGCCTCCAGACACTCATAGTTATCACAATGCTGTACGTAGAACGTTCGTCTGAAAAGAGGACTTTGTATCACTTCTGTATCCAGCTTTGTGCATCATCAAAGGAAGTCTAGTAAGGGTGGCTTTATTTCTCTAAATATCGTCAGACTTCATGAGCAGATACTCGATTTACTATTAACTTGCCCATTTCCTTTTTAGTATCCATGATTTGTGTGTGCTGTTTTGCAAGCACAGCTTGATGTCTTTTCGAGTGTTATTCGTAGGAGAGCAATGTGACCTTGCATGAAGTGTTTAGTAAAAACCACAGCACTATATCGATTCCATACTTGCATGATTAGTTGACTAGTGCTAGTAGCAATATTATGGAATTATAACTCATGCTTTCGAAAGGCAATGATCCTCCCTCTTTTGAATTCCGACATTTGATAAGCATTTCTTATTTGAAATGCTACAGAACATTTTGAGAAAACTCCGATTATACAAAGGGATTTCCGATTGAGAAATCCATTCTACAACATTTCTTCCATGTAGTGCTTCAGATTTGTCGTTCCTCCTGCGTCGATCAACCAATTGTGATTAGTCGAAATGCATATTCCTAGCTCTTCTTTCTTTCATGTGATTTTTACATTCGTAAGATTATTTCTTCCTGGTGCTGCAAATTTAATGATTACAGTGTATACCAAAAGTTTTGTGGGCATTACCACTGAATGCTATTGCAAATTATGCAAGTATGTAGATCAAGGATTAATACTGCAGTAAACATTTGTTTATTACAATTAAGATGGTTGAAGAGCAACTTTAAGTATTGCAGATGCAATGTAAGTCAACGGAACAATAAAAGTAAAAATTATTTACTTTTAATAAAAGTTTAATGATTACCCAAATTATTAGTAAATAATTTGAATTTCAGTGATGTAAAAATTTTTTAAAAATTAAGAAATATTTATAGGTACAAGAATTTTTATCTATTAATGTTTATCAATTTTTGTAATAATTTTATTCATGAGAATTTAAATTCATAAAAATAACTTATGAATTTCTCTTAAGCATTCCATTTTTGTCTTAGAAATAATTTCATGATTCATTTAAGCTTATATTTTTAGTTTGTGTGTTTTTTATTGATCATTGTATTGCTGAAATAGTGATTAAAAGTGATAAAACTAAAATGTAAAAATAACAGAAATTTCCACATTAATAAACAATTATAAATGTTTAAGTATCTTATTAAATAGAATCTAATCATGCATTACAGGCCATTATTTTTAATATCATTAAAATATTTACACTAGTGTGACAATAGTAATTTTTAAGAAAATACGGGAGAAAGAATGATATACCCTCGCGGAAAGGAGTTGATACCAAGTACTGAATCATGTGTAGTCATAAAATTGAATTTTTCGATAAAAAAATTTGAATTATTCATGAATTTCTGAACTATTATTCTCAAATAGTTTATTATCAATCAAGGAAAAAGGTATTTAAATGTGAAGTGATATACAAAAATCATATTCATAAATCAAGGTATGAATAAATAATATAGATCATTAATATGTGAAGTTATTAAAAGCAGAAGTCACTATGTGTGTGTTCAAATTCTAATGTTTTTTATCATACCAAAAAGTGCCATACTATTGTGATTAAATTATAAATAAAATTCATGGGAATACATTTAAAATATATATTTATTAGTTAAAATATATTTAACACGTGCGATTTTAATATTCCTACAGACTTACATATTCTGTATTAAAAAAAGTGCAGAAATATGCCATTAAGGAGTATTAACACTGGCAAATTCATATTAGAATTTAAAAATTCTGTTATCTTATAATTACATTTTTACAAAATATTATGCAAAATATACAAAAATATTTCTAAAATTTTGTAATAAAAACTATTCAGTCTTTATATGATATATGGTATCTCCAACACCAATATTAGTTAAAATATCCAATTGCTGTCTGTAGTAATTAGTGATTGAGTTTACCTTTTCTTCTACTGGACCATCATTGGTTTGTCTAAAAATAATAATAATAAATTTAATAAGTTTTCCTATGTTCTACTAGGAATCACAATTATATCTATATAAATAAAGTATTTATTCTCTTTATCCAACGCATTTTTTGGTGATGATTTGAGGAAAACTGCACGGAAAGGAGTTAAGAGGTCTGTCTCAGGTTAACTTAAAAATTATATTTCAGATTAAAATTTTGATTAATTAATTTAAACACGTTGATTTGAACTTCCTGTTAAAATTGCCTATTCTACGAAATACACAATTTAAGCTATTTAACAATGCGTCCACAAGCAGAGAAGTGCTTTTTCTCTTTTTCAAATTGTCATCCATGGCTTACCGTTGGATGTAGAAAAAATATTTATGGCATCGAATCATCATTTTTTCTACATTCTAAGAGTATAACTGTTTTTAAAAAATTAATATTTACTTTTTGCTAATTTTTAAAGCAATTTTTTCCCCCTCTTCCTTTTTAGAATGTGTTTCTGTCTTTTCCAAACGTTATCGATCAGAAGTATATTGAAATGTGAATGAAAAGAATCCCTGTTTAAATATTTAATAATTTTACATTTAAAGAGAGTTTTTAAACATTATATATCTCATGCTTTTAATGAATCTGTAAAGAAATATTTCATTTCATGATAAAATATAATTTTTTGAAAGCTGATAATTAAATAATTTTATAACATGTATACTTCATTGTGTTAAAATGCAGAACTTCTTGTTTGAAATAAAACTTCATTTAGTAAGAATTTTTTTAATTCTTCGAACTTTTGCTTCCCCCCCGCCCGGTATACCTTATAGATAAAAGAATTAATCAAACTTTTTTTCCAAATAAAAAACTCATCCTTACCAAAATTTAGGTAGATGTTTTTGTTGTTAAAATTAATATAACCTTGGTATAAATCATAAATCAATTATTAATTCATTGAACTAGATATAAAATTATTTACATAAAACTTAGTAAAGCAGATGCATTTAACAATTTAATATAATTTTTATCAGGTACATTAAAATGATGAAAAAAAATTTTAATAAAAATTAAATAATTAAAAATTATACATGATTATAATTATACATTAAAAATTATTTCATGTATAATTTTTAATTATTAAATCATATCGTAAGATTAATTTTTCTTAAGTTTCAAATTACTTACGTTGCGATTTGTAATTCTTCTCTTAAGAAATTTTGCAGCAATTCTGATAATTCATCTGACATGTCAGATTCCTTTACATATTCTGGAGCATTTATATTTTTCCTGTAAAAAAAGTCATTGCATATAAATGGGATTAACTAAGGAATTTTCATTTAAAATAAAAGTAATAAACTACATTTACATGCATGATCTGAAAAATCGTAAGCCATTATTATTATTATTATTTGATTTTTTACTATAAATGTGTACTTTTACTTTAAAAATGCTTTAAATTATGCAAATTTTCATATAAAATTAATTTTAACTTATTAAAAATGTTTTACAAGGAAACACAAAATGCAATTTCCATACCATGACCATGTTTCCGTAGTGATGTTTAGAACCTTTTTCTTAATGCATAAACATGTAATAAAAAAATTTTTGCACTCATAAGACCAAAATGCCGAATCCTTGAATTTTGTGATTTAAGCTAATTTTCTATTATTTATGCTTTTGACAATAATTTAGCAAATATAGATATTATATTTAATTAGTTCATATTTTAACTTTATTTATTATTAATATTTATTGTCTTCGCAATTGATAAATATTATAAAATTATTTAATAAAATATTATAATAATATTAAATTATTCGATAAAATTTTAAACGACTGCACATAAAAGTCTAATGAACTTTTGTAAATTAAATAGGTTGGTTTTGTTGATTAAATATATTAACTTATTCTTATCAGTTGATTCATATAGTATTACATGTTCATTATCTATTATGCATATTTATATATAAACAGCTAAAACAATAACTTTTCACCTAATTTTCTTATTATATCATGAAATATGGTATTAATTTTAACGTGTATTTCTCATTTAATAAAGCATAGCTAGTAAAAAAATATATTATTCTAATAATGAATCAAGTTTAGAATATTCAGTGTTAGATAATCTTATTATCAAATTTATTTCTTTTTATACTTCAACTTACATATGTTCGTGAAAAAAAACACTTAAAATATTGTAATAATTTGATAAATTTAATAGTAAGTAATCCAGATTATTTTTCATAGTTAAGTGCCTAAATTTAAAGCAGAAATGTTTAAAATATCATTATAGAAATCTGGGAATTCTGTGTGACTGAATGGTTAACGTTCTAGCTTTCAATTCAAAGGTTATTACTTTGCAGGAATAAATGCTTATAAAGGTCCAAAATCCACTTTAAAGTTGTTGCTTTGCTATTAGTAATTCTATAAGAATGTATCTTCTGTAGTATGTATCTTCTGTACTGTAAATCTTCTGCTTAACTATAAGAGTTTACTATAATAAATTCTTGAGTGAAAAAGTGACGAAAAACAAATTTAGACCTAGGAATCATGAAAAGTATGTTTTATTAAAAAAGTTTTTTACATGGTAAAATTTATATTAGATAAAAGTTTTTAGATGCTGCAGAAAACATATGTACACATTTTGAGATATTTTACTTTCGATACCTTACGTATTGTTAGTTTTTTCCCCTCAATTATAAAATGTCAAATGTTTATCTATAAATAAATCTGCGTTTTGTGTGCTCGTAGAATTATGTCCAGGTATACGTTTTCAAACAGTAGTATGGATTCAGTTTAAAATTTTGATTATTAATTTAAACTTAATTAATGAGATTAGAATTTACTATAAGGTTTCGTATAACATGATGAATACTGTTTCAGCTACAAGAATAGGAACATGTGATTCTTTTTCTACTTTTAAAAAGTAGACCTATTCACAACTGCTGAAAGAGGAAGAAAAAAAAATACGGCATTTAATCCTTCCTTTCATCATTTTTTAAAAATAATTTGTTTTAAAAAATAACAATATTTAATATATTTAATATGTATGTATTTAATAATAATAATAAAATAAATATAAATACATATTAGTTAACTCTAAAAAAAGTGCAAAAACTTATTTCTGCTTGTGATAAGAATGAAATACATTTATTGTATACTAATAAAAAATAATATATAAGTATAATAAAGTTTATATTACCATTGAACCATCACATATTTAGTATCTCCTTTCTTTGTTATTCCACATATTTTTTCTGGAATTCTAACATCCTAAAAATTATGTAAATCACCATTAATTAAATGTTCCTTTAAGGAATGGTGAGCTACTTCATACATTTTTAATTGAAAAATAAATGTTGGAAACAAAGTATAAACAATCATAAAATATTCAAAAGCCAAATATCTAAAAAAGGCTTGCTGTTTTGAAGATATCATTATTAACCAAAATGTCACAAAAATTTTATAATTGGATTAATTTTATAATAAAATACTTTATTCATGTTATGTTTTTACTTAAGTCAAATGAAAATTCCTTAAAAGTTACATCACAATAAATGATTTACGCAAATTTTAATTATTTAACTTTTTAAGAGTTTAAAAACTTTGAAATGAGTGAGTAAGAAAACTCTCTGAATATATTGAATGTTATATTTTCTTAGTTCAGTTAATTATTTTGTTCATTAAACTCCTGCAATATTATTAACAAAAAAGGAAATTTTGAAATTATCGGTCACAGCGTTTTCTTGGGAAGATTAAAAATGAATATTTGATTAATTTATATAATTCTGTTATCTTCAAAAAAATAAAGTTATATCACATTATCTCTATTATATATATCTTGCCTATATATTAATAATAGGTTGCTTCCTTAAAAGAGAAGTGATATTACAAAAGTATTTACCCTCGAAGGAATCAAAGTTTGTTCGCTAATAGCTGGTAATGTTACTCTACTCCATGGCTTTTTCCAAATTTTCTTCGACTTTACCCTTCTGTCTTTCTATCACAAAAAACATAAATTAACTTTTATGCGCTGAAATTAATAAGGGCTTTATGCAAATATACCATTAATGTAATATAAAGCTGTAATGAGAAATTAGAATAGAAAATCACATTGAATTCCTATTTGCTTGGTATATATACCATGAAATTATTAAAAAAAACTGTGTTTTTAAAAATTACTAATTAGAACAAAATTTAAAATAGAATAAAAATATGATCAGAATGAAACATTGACATTTTTAAAAAAATTGTGTAAGTACCCATGGAATGACATATAATCATTAAAATTATTAATGCATAACTAATTTGAAAGCTGGAAAACTAAGTTTCAATAATCGAAAATATTTCATTATGCAATAAATACTTCTTGCACAAAATATGCAAAGATTGTTGTATATTTTAGAATTTTGAATCTGATTCACAATAATTTAATATCATATAAAGTTTGTTAAGACCAAAATTATATTAAAATAATTATTTTTACATCCATTACAAAGATCAATAAATGTTTTATCAAAATTTTATTTCAACACCTTCACTATCAATCAGTTTTCCCTCCACTTTGATGATATTTAATATTTTTATGTATTAATGCCAATTAATATAAAAAAAGCGCTTCGGAAGATATACAATCATGACATCCAGATGCAGATAATCAAGAGGCTGAGGTTGGTCTAGAAAATTATTAAGCTGAACAATTTTCGAAGGAACTCACTTTTTCAAACAATAATGCTGAATTGAGGATATGAACTAATTCAAAAATTAGTATGCAAATGTAAATTTCATTTGCTTTTCGAATTGGCCCCATATAAACTGCCAGATTGCTTAAACATTTTTAATGGGAGTGGATTTTTGAAGCAAAAGAAATTAAATATTTTATTCGAACTTAGCACCATTCACAACACCTTCAAAGCAGCATTCACTTCCTTGTGTTTAAAAACGTAGAAATTAATCATTAATTTAACTTCTCTGTGCTTATTAATCTGTACTGCCTGCGTATAAACCTTATAAAAAAATTTTGTGCTAACGAAAGTTTACTCTGATCAATAATGGATATATGTTAAGGGCAGTAATTGTTTTAATTAATTATTCGATCAAATGTATCAACAAAATTTTCTTTTATTTTTATATCCATGTTTGCGCCGGCCAATATCTGAGTGTTTAGGGGTTAGTTATTGGTCCGGGTACGAATCCCGGTTCGGGTATGGATCTTCCTTTCTTTCTCTGTGTTTCCTTGTTTTTTCTTCTGTGGCGATGAATGAATGTTATAAACGGGTTTGTAGTGGTGTGACTTGGGTAATGCTACTCGTTTACATGACTTGATTCACAAGTGCCCACCGGGTAACGATAAATGAGTAGCATTTTCTGGCCTGTTTATGTAGCAAGGTTAGTCAATCAGTGCCAACCGGCCATTTAAAAAAAAGGGGGAGTTATGTTTGTTTTTTTTAATTATTTATTAATCACTATGCAGATTAATACCTCCTAAGTCATTGTAACTATTTTTGCCTAATTCCAATGTTTTGTAAGTTATTCACAATCATGTTCCTTTAAAGAACCGAAATTATTACATTCAGATGTATGAATTATTAGAAAGGTGGAGCCCATTTAGCATTCAGTTATCGAATTAGATTATCATTAATTTTCCCATCTTACAGATAAAATATTTTTCGCTCTCTTGTTATTCCATAGCCTATGTATAGTAGTTCTAAATCCTGACCACAATTCCATCTTATCTTTCAATTCCTTCTTTAAAATCGTTTAAATTGTAGAATATGTCTCAACTTCATATCACATACTATTTCTTTAAGCTGTTTTTATTAACATGGTAGTCTTGAAAGATTTTTATTTTCGCTGAGGTTGTTAGATTTTTTCTTTCTAAATTTATTGAAAATTTCTTCAAATGATGCCTAATTTTCTTTTACTTGTAAACATCTATTCTATTTTGCGGTTAAAAATATATCAAAAATCGCAATGACAATCAGAGAATGATTGTCTGAATAAAATTGATTGAAAAGATGCGTAGAAAACCTATAATAAATCAATGATATGTCAACAATAACCACTGACCGACACTCAAGGGAAAAAAAAGGAATCTCTCAAATTATAGGTTGAAACACATTTAAATGTCTGTGACAGAGGCTAGGTAAATTGTAATATGACAGCAATTAATTTTCTTAATTTAAAAATATGTTTTAACGCAGTTAACAGAAAATTTGTCTATTAATAATTAACTTCATAAACTGTTTATAGCCACATAACAACCAGAAAACTCAATAATAAACTTACCTGGATTGAGATTGGTAATTCATGATGACATCCGTCGCATAATCTGCAATATTTCGAAGTCATACATTTTTTTGCTCTCCTTCTTTTTGTGCTTCCTTTTTCTTCCTATAATTTGAGTCATGTAAGTTTTCCAAAGAAATTTTAACAATTTAAAACAAATTTTTTGTAATAAGCAGCTTCTCCTATTAATTTTATTTTATGAGAACTAATGTTTCAGTATCTTCTTGACATCAACTTAAATGTTTAAGAAAGCAAAACTAAATTAACTCACTTAAGATAAACATAACACATGTAATTTCCTTTTTTTTATCTTTTAACATAAATTATAGAAAATAGTTTTAAAATGAAAATATTGATAGTTTTCAGATCGATATAAAGTATTAGTTGTTTAAATTCAACAATTATATTTTTATATACTAAATCCAATTTTAAAAGCTTTGCAATATGTAATTGTTTTCTAAGATGTATAATTCATTAATCTAATAATTAATTTTAAAATTAAACTATGATTAAAAATAAAAAATGCATTTTCCATAAAATTCATTGAAATTTTTATGCGATGCTTAATTAATATTTTCTTGCCAAATAAATGATCATGTAAGAATTTAATAGAATTAAATGGTTCAAAAGAATTTTAGTAACATATATTTCTCTTTTATACATATTTAATGAACTTTTTAGCCTATTATGGATGCTTTCTATTCTACTATTTGATTGAAGAACTATACCTTCGCTTCCCTCTACAATTCAATTTAAATAAGAGTATTAAAAATTATATAAAATAAATCATACATAAATATTATTTAAGCTGAAAAATATTATGAATATTTTCTTTGTTCTAAAAAAACTCTGACTATAAGAAACAAGCAACAAAAATTAGGATATTATATTTTAATTACTAGGAAATAAATATTAAACAAACTATTATTAATTGATTTTTTAAATATAAATTTATTTAGATATTAATATTTCTTGGAAAGATAATAAAAAAAGTTTTAAGAGTTAATAAAATTCTATAAAGAGTAATGAATAATGTAGATCAAGGTTAAATTTCCATTCCAATAATAAAATAGACATACTTTCATTAATTATATTTAGTGTGTTTTGCCCGTCAATTTTCATAATACAATTTACCTTAGAAGATTGAGCAAATGTGATACAAATGTAATCAATCATTTTAATAAGCTTAGAGGGACAATCTCAAAAGTAATAGATTAAGTTTCGTTGAATCATCATAAAAATTATGTAAAATATGACAGCAGATCTGCGTTAGATCAACAGACAAAAGTTAAATTCAAAATTCTGAAGTATCAATCTAAAAAAGCACCAAAAAATATGAATCAATTTTTACATTTTTAGTCCATAGAAAACAACGTTAAAATGTGTTCATTAGTATATATCAAAGTTCACTTAGAATTTAATTTTAGAATATATTTTACCAAAATACCTCCATTCGTAGAATTCGAAGTTTCTTCTTTATATAATGAGATTTTAATTCAATTTCGCATTTACTATAATTTTAAACAGAATGTTTTCCATATTGAAAATTACAAAATCTTTTGTAATTTTGTTACACTGCCTTCTGTTTTAAAAAAAATACTGATAAGAAATTTGTACAATTTCATCAGTTTGTAAAACTCATCATCTTGGATTTTAAATGTTTTGATCAAGATGTTTATTAATTTTATGGAAACTACATCTATATTGTATAATAGAACTACCAAGTCCTTTTGTCAACTGCGCAACATACGAGAGAAAATGGTTGTGAACCATTTGAGTCATAGCCCAGCACTGAACTAGGACATTAGTGGGAGAGATATTGGAGAGCTCGACTCAAGATGAACGATTTGTAGACTTACTGTGGTTTCAGTTTTGTAATCTGTATTCATGATATCTGTGTTTTTTGCTCTAATTTTAATGTTTGTTATTCTAACTACAGTTATCTTCTAAGTAATAAAAAAAATATTATGGAATGTAACATTTAAATAGCAACATTTTCAAATTATTTATTAATTTGGAAACGAATAAATCTACAGTCTCCAAATTAATATAAACATATATGTTCAAGATAAGAATCGAAACACACATAAACTGTTTCATTAAAAAATGGCTCTAACTATTTCACTAAAAATATTCCTCCTACAGAGCCTTATATTTCACAGCAAATAAATTCAATTTTAAATCTATTTTCTTCTTCTTTTAAAATACGAGCATTTGTGCAGTTACAAATTTAATTGATTTGAATTAAAATCAATTAGAAAGACAAAAATTAACTCATAATTTGTTTTTTTTTTTGGATAACAAATAATTTTTTTTTATCTATATCAGTAAATATTTAACTCTTATTCCACTATTCCATCTTTTCACTAAGCTACTTATTTCAATATTTGATAAAATCTAATTTCTAGATCATAACGCAAGATTTAGATCATAATGAACTCATATTTACCACATTTTGTTGGTATGCTCTTTGTTGTAACCACAGCTATTTTTTCTAATAAAGCATTGTTAATAAGTGTATTTTTAAAATATTCAATTATGGAGGCTTCAACAATGTCTCTTAAGAGAAGAAATTTTAAAATTCATTTTTAAAAACCTTAGCTAAATCCTTTTATTTATTTTTTATTTATTTTATTTTTTAACGGATGGTATATAGTTGAAAAATATCCAGTTCAATGCATTCAACTCATATAAATTTAAAATAATTTTAAATTTAGCATTTACAGATATAAATTTATGAATGAATGTTTTATTTCATAGGATTTTAAATACAATGATCAAAATCAAAATCCAGAGAAATTTTCAACCAAAATTACGTTTTAATTTTTATTAACATATATATATATATATATATATATATATATATATATATATATATATATTTATGTTAATTTTATTTTGCATTATCGTTGCACTTATTTTTCTTATAATTTTAAATTTATAATTATTCTGTTATATTATTCTTCTATTTATTTAACTTATAAGTTAAATAACACTTTTGTTTAATACACTACTGGCCTTTAAAATTGCTACACCAGGAAGAAATGCAGATAACACAATATGATATATATTGGACATATATATTATACTAGAAATAACAGGTGGTTGAATTTTCAAAAAAATTGGCTGGATAGATCCTAAGAAATCAGTACCCAGAACAACCATCTCTGGCAGTAATAACAGCAGTTATACGCCTGGGCATTGAGTCAAATAGAGATTGCATTGCATGTACAGGTACAGATACCCATGCAGATTCAACACGATGCCACAGTTCATCAGGCGTAGTGACTAGCGTTTGGTGACGAGCCAGTCGCTCGGCAACCATTAACCAGACGTTTTCTATTGGTGAAAGATCTGGAGAACGTGCTGGCCAGGGCAACAGCCGAACATGTTCCGTATCAAGGAAGGTCTGTACAATACCAGCAACATGCGGTCGGGCATTATCCTGCTGAAACGTAGGGTTTCGCAGGGCTCGAATAAAGGGTAGAGCCACGGGTCGTAACACACCAGAAATGTAACGTGCACTGTTCAAAGCACCTTCAATGCAAACAAGAGGTGAAAGAGACGTGTATCCAATGGCACCCCATACCATCACGCCAGGTGATGGGCCAGTATGACGATAACGAATGCACGCTGCCAGTGTGCGTTCACCACGATGCCGCCAAACACGGATGCGACCATCATGATGCTGTACACAGAACCTGGATTCATCTGAAAAGATGACGTCTCGCCATTCGTGCGCCCAGGTTCGTCGTTGATCACACCATTGAAGGCGCTCTTGTCTATGACGCAGCGTCAAGGGAAGTCGCAGCCATGATCTCCGAGCTGAGAGCCCATGCTGCTATAAACGTCGTCGAACTGTTCGTGCAGACAGTTGTTGTCTTCCAAACGACCCCGTTTCTTGACTCACGGCTCGTGACGTGGTTGCACGATCCATTACGGTCATGCGGATAATATGCCTGTCTTCTTGGCTGCTAGTGATAGGTGGCCGTTGAGATCCCGCATGGCGTTCCGTATTACAGTCTGAACCCATCGATTCCATATTCTGCTAACATTCATTGGATCTCGATCGACGCGAGCAGCAATACTGCGATAAGATAATCCACAATCCCGGTATGCTACAATTCGACCTTTATCAAAGTCAGAAATGTGCTGGTACGCATTTCTCCTTCTTACACGAGGCATCACAACAACTTTTCACCAGGCAACAACGTTCAAATGCAATTTGTGTATGAGGAACCGGCTGAACAATTTCCTCATTTAAACACAATATAGGTGTCGCTACTGGCACCTGCTTTGTCTGAATGCGCTGAAAAGCTAATCATTTGCATATCACAGCACCTTCTTCCTTTCGTATAAATTTCACGTCTGTAGTATATCGCCTTCTTGGTGTAGCAATTTTAATGGCCAGTAGTGTATTAATTGAATAATTTTAAAGTTAATACCCTGCCTTTAATAACTGAAATAAAAAAATAAGCAATTCGAGTTTTTTTATTTAAAAAAAACACTTTAAAATTTTTAAAATGATTACTGTGCATATTTTTTTTAACATTATAAAAAAAATATGAATATAAACGAGGTTAATATTTCTTTGTTCTTTAGATACACAAAATAAAAAAGTGATACAAATAAGTTGAATATTTTTGATATTATTACTTTAAAAAAATTCCAAACTTACATGGTAGTAATTGATTCAGTTGAATGTGAAAATGAAGGGAGGTATAATATACAATTGTGTTAGAACAATCTTTCAATAAGAACAGTTTATGGGCCTTCCAATAGTATTTTATGAGTATATTTTCGCATTAAAAAATATTTACGCCACTCTTGTTCTTGTTGAAAACTTTAAAATTCTAGTATGAAATTTGTTTTATTCAAAATTTGTTTACCAATTCTTTGAAAGCTTAAAAATAACATTTTTAACTAATTAAATAATATGCTTTTACGATCATAATTAAAATTTCTAATGTAAATATAAATAAAAGTTTTTTGTTGTTTCTATTTTTCTGTTTCAAATGAAAAAAATTATTTTTAATCCATTAATATTTATGAGTTCTAATGAAAAAATCGCTAATTTAAGAAAATAAGAATAAAATCAATTAGAATATTGAAGACAATCAAAGTTTATTGATGAGCGCAAATAAATTTAGAAAATATACAATCATATTTTTAGGAATCAAAAATCTTAATTTCATTGGAAAGGTATTTAAGCCACAAATTACTCCTAAGAACAATCAATGCATATTTAACTTCCTAAAAATCTAAACATTTTACATTCATATGAACATATTTAAATTATTATATTCAAGGGGGGGGGGTATGCGAAAAATGTTTTACTACATTTTAATTTTCCTTTCAAAGTAAAAAAAAAAAAAAAAAAAAAAGTATTTTTTTTTTTGTACATAAATACATAATATCCTACTAATACTATATAAATTGATAATAAAATCATTTATATTTTTAATTGTGATAAAATTAACACAAAATCACATGATTTTACATAATCGCAAGTCAGTTATAAAATAAGAATGGGAACAAGATTTTCATTCTCAATTTCGAAATAAGTATTTAATAATAATTAATTTTCTATTATTAAAATTTAGGTATTGCCTTTTTCATTAGAATAATTTAACACCTATTAACAGTGAGTAAATTTGTATTCTCAAAATAATTTTTAAGATAAATTTTACAATCACAATATATTAAAACTCCTTTCTTTTTGAGGTGTGAATATTTTTTAAGGGTGTGAAAATATTCTTACCTTAGAATTGATGCGTTCTAGTTCTGATAAAATCGCTCTTTTCTGGCTCAATAATTTTATTCTTTCTGACCTGCGAACAGGGCCATCCTAAATATAATATTTATGATTTAAGAATCAAAAAATACATTAATAAAAATGTAACAAATAAAATACTCACGTAAATTTTAATTATTCTCTTTTCTTTTTCATTCTTTTGTGGAAGTGATTGAGGCGCATTTGGCTGAAAATCAGTACCAAAAGGAAAAGGTATTACCTAAATAAGAAAATAATTTTAAAGTAATTTTTGACAATTATTTTATAGAAGAAAATTATCAAATGTTTATTATTTCAAAAGTCAGTTTTCTTTGAATTTCTAGTTAGTTTGTTATTAATACTTTTTTTTATTCATGTTTTTAACATCTCACTTCGGCGAAACGAAAAAATACCAAATATCTTTTTCATATTTATGAAAATTCTTCCAAAAATAAAAATATATAATGTGAACTAAGTGTGAAGTCTCACAAACATAAAATATATTTTTAATTAACAGAATGAGAAAGAAAAATAACATAGCTAATTTATTACTTAATTATAAGCGATTGTCAATTTTATTTTAGCTCTTTTAAAAAGCTTGCTGAAAAATAAAAACAAATATTTTAATCGTTACTTCTCTTTCGGTATCCAATGAGAAAAGAAACCTTACGTTTACTTAGATAGAATATAATTAACATGAAAAATCTTAATAAGTATTGTAACTTATATTTTTCTAGAAATACAGTTCAACTAATTCAGTTTTTTTTTTTTTTTTCAAGTCAAAATGTATATTCTAAATTAAGAAACAAAATACTTACTTCCATTTTTTCCAAAAAATAATTTGGCAGATATTGAAAAACACAGAGGATCTTTAAATTAAACAGGTGAAATGAAGAAATACTTTTAAAAGTAACTTAAAACGTTCAATAGCCAAAGTATCTTTAACTGCTTTTAAAAATCCTCTAATTATATTGGAAAGTCAGACGATAATTTAGTAAAACTGTTATGAAATTATTCAGGTTTAACTTTTTAATTTATCGTCTGTCGAAAATAATTTCTTCAATCAACTCATTATGAATCTTGTTCAATATAATTTTTATATATTGCTTAACATTTAATTTTATTTACATCATTGATTAGCTATAAAATTAAATTCATTTGAAATAATTTTTATTTTGCGTTTTAAATGTAAAGGTTAGATAATTTGAAAAATAAGTTTGCGTCAGCAAAGCAACGAAAAATTAAAACTAATTTCTTTTCAAAAAGAAAACGATTATTTTAGCAATAAAATGTATTATTATTCCCCACATTTGACAGTTGTACTACTCTTTTCATCAAAATAAAGTGTAAAAAATGTTGCAAGTGGTTTTAATTTAATTACTTTTTTCCATAGTTTAATTCAACATAAAAACACTTTTTTTCATACAATAAAGAAGTTCAAGAATATAGTAAAAAATAAAGAAACGGAATTAATATCAAAACTATATTTAGTCTGAAACAATCGTATTCCTTTTAAAGTACTTACTACTATCTCATTGACTATACCTGAGAAGATATATGTATTTTAATGATGCTATTTAATAATATATAAACTAGAAATAAAGTTTGATATGAAGATATAAGTAAAATATTCTGCTTTTCTTTTATAGTTTGAAAAAAAGTTTAGTATACTTATATTTTCTCATTACTTAAATCCTATATTTATAATAAAGGAATATTCGTTAGAAGTAAACATTTACCTACAATTGATTTAGGTAAAAAAAGTTTCTATGAAAAATGGTTATCATTATTTTGTAAACTTGATATTTAGTATTAAGAATGTTTCTATAAGATTATGAAGTCTTCATCCGAGAAGATAATTGAGATCTAATGATTTGCTCATTTATAATTTTAAAAATTCCACTACCAACAAATTTTCTGTCGATATCAAAGTGTCTTTTCATGTTTTGTAATATTTTCCTATTATGATTTTTGATTATTCCACGACATGAACTTTTCTTTTGTTTGCAATTAAAAATGGCCTATATGAAATGCATTTTAGAGTATTAAACATTAACACTATTATAGATGATTTTATAAGAACCATAGAGCCATTTTTGACTTCTCACATTTCCCTTAAACACCCTGTGGTTCAATTTATATTTCTCTAAGATTTAACATTTAGAATTCAAATGAAAATTTCTCTGAATTTTATATACATATAGAACAGAAAAAAAAATAAAACCGATATAAAATTCTACATTCTTATTCTTCTAGAGTTTATATTTAGGACTCGAGAAGAATAATAGTACCAGGTGACTTTCCTGCACCTCAAGATGACTTTTAAATTTTATAGAGGTCGTTGGTATTTATCATTATTAATTTTACTAAACTGTTAATCTCTATTAAGCTATACGTGTATTCGAATTATATATATATATATATACACTGTCTACCAATAAGTATTTGGACACCTATACAAATGACAATATCAGTGGTCCTGAAGTACGTCACGGCCTCCGCCAGTGTATATCGTGTAGGAAACAACATCGGCATTAGTCACATGCAAGTACCCAAAATCGACAGTGGCCTATGGTGATTAAGAAGTGGAAGGTGAGCGCGGTGATTGTTGGAATGTGCCCCGAGTCGGCAAACCAACGAAATTGGGAGATAGAGACCGACGAGTGCTGTCTAGAGAAATTCGGAAGAACCGCACCCAAACGATCATCAACGAGGAGTTTCAACAGGCATCTAGGAGTATTGTTTCAAGGAATACCATTCGTAAGGAAGCACATCTGTTTGGTTTTCATGATCGTGCTGCTGCCCACACGTCTTTGATTATAAAGTACAACCACGCTGCTCGGTTAATGTGGTGCAAAGCACATCGAAATTGGACCTTTGATCAGTGGAAAATGGCTCTTTGGAGCAACGAATCAAGGTTCACCCTTTACCGTTTGGATGGCAGGGTCTGACGTCTGCCTGGAGAACGTCTTATGCCAGAATGCATTGTGCCAACAGTCAAGTTCAGCGAAGGTGGAATTATGATGTGGGGGTGTTTCTCCTGGTATGGACTAGGACCCTTGGTCCACATTCATGGTAAGCTCAACGCCGATGCCTACTGCACCATTTTGGATGACAATGTGCTTCCTACGTTATGGCAGTTTTACGGGTTGAACCACTGTTACTTTCAAGACGACAATGCCACTTATCATCTTTCGAGGTTAACCAAAGCTTGGTATGATGCCAATGGAATTCATCGAATGAACTGGCCTGCCCAGAACCCAGACCTGAACCTTATCGAGAACCTCAGGAACGAGTTGGATCGTCGAATTAAGGGGGTGCACTACCCATCCAAAATCGATGAAGAAACTTATATGTCTTCTCCAAGCCGAGTGGAAGACAATACCACTGGCTGTAATGCAAAGACTTGTGGAAAGTATGCTCCAGAGGGTTCACGCTGTAATTGCCTCTCGTGAAGGTTATACCAACTATTGATTTTGAATAAAGATAGTTTTTATTTTCTATCATAGGTGTCCAAATACTTATTAGTAGATAGTGTATATATATATATATATATATATATATATATATATATATATATAACTAAACTCTGTGGCACGACATCCCATCGAGGAGTCAAAGCCTATAGTGCCCATACTTATTCTCTTGATCGAAGCATAGCTTCGTTAGGTGGTTAATGTTTAGTTTCCTAGCATGCTTGGTACTCCATTTTATCAATGAAATTTCATTATTTTGTTTAGTTTCTTCCCAGGGATTGGTTGGACAGTAGTTTCTTTTTTGAAATGATCGTCCTCTCAACTGATGGCTTAGCAAGTTCACTAATGCAGCAGTTGAGAGTGATTTGCTGGTTTAGTAATCACAGCTTTCTTCATTATTGCAGCAGCAACCAGCTGAAGAGACAAAATGGAAATACGGAATGAAGAAGGCCATGTTCTGATAAGAAGAGAACTTCCTTTCTCCTCCTAAATAGGAGAGTCCTCCTGACAGTAGGGAATAATTTCCAGATCCGCCTCTCGGTTTTGCTATATGATATCTCGATTTTGCTGTGTGGTTTTTATGTGGGTGTTTCTCAGAAGATCTTGTCGATTTGTTGGCCTTCCACTGAATGGGTTGTGGAAAGAATTTAAGATGGCATAGCTTTCAAATTATACTAAAGATTATACGAATTTGAAATACAATATTCTTGGCTTGACAGCTTCTTTCATAATAAGCATTTTGACTTGGTATAACCAATTTAAATTTTTTAGTTTCGCTTGTTTATTGTTAATACTTTCCCATCTTTCTGAAATTTGACGATCTGCACGAACTTCTTTATTATGTTTTGAGACATCGGTGAAGATGTCTAGTTCATTGTAATTGGTTCCATGAGAGAGTTCATGGAGGGATTGTATTAATATTATTCTGTTTTTGGTGGTAAGAGACAGAACTGTCATATTAACTCAGAGTAAGACTATGAGTTACATATTCCGAGTTCGATTGTTGACACATTCCGACTTCGATTGTTAAAGGAAATCTATGTAATCACATGAAAAGCTTCTGTTGTTGTTCTGAATCCTCCAGTGATGAATCTATTAATACTTACTTCCTGCTGTTTCACAAAACTTTTCCGTTCTGTTGTATTCCTTGAGAAATTATGAAACAAGAAAGTTCTTTTAACGAAGAATACACCAACGAATTTGATTGTGTCAGCTCTTTTTAGTCTATGCTTTCTAGGAGGATCCATCGACCACTTTTTATCTTTGTTACAAGTACAAATTTTGTGTTCTCCAAAAAAATTTAAAGTTCATGTTCGTCGCTCTAGAATTTGAAATAGTTCAGATCTTTAATTGTTATTTTTTATCTTATTTCTTTTCTTTCCATTCTGCTACCACAACGGAAAAATAATCGAAGAATTCTTATAGATGGATATGACTGTCCTTGTCGAAGTGATTTCCCAGAGCATCCCAATAATGTAATCTTAAAAGGGATATCTGCAACCAAATTCCATGGAATTTGTCCACTACAGGGTCTTTGAGGGCATCCAACTTTTTAAGTATTAAGGCAATTTCAGCATTAGTTAGAAGGATAATTTTCTAGTAATAAAAATAGTTTATTAATAGGACACTGATATCGGCGGAGTAATTGGATCTATAAAGAATTTGTAATTTCTCATAATTTATTGAATTGAAGTCTCCTTTTACGGCATTCTTCTTGAGTACTATAATGTATTGAAGGCCAAGGTATTATAGCACTAAATTTTCACCATTTCGCCCTATCTGGTCCAATAGCTTACCATCGGTTGATTATAATTTTTTCAACATCCAGCTACCTTGCAATTTTACTTTCTGTTATTTTCCTCCTTTCTCACATCATCTTTTTAATTGGTATTTATCATTTTACCTAAGTTTGTGAACTAGACATTTCATGGAATGCATTAATTATTTTTACGATGGCACATTAGATATTATTTTAGATTTCTTGATTGATTAAAATTTTCCAGTACATATCATTGTTTTATTGGTCTAAAAACTTCCTCAGAATTTTTTATCCTTTCAAATTTTACCCACAATCAGCAGTGTTTAATGGTGTTCAAACAAGAAAGCACTAAGATACTTGATGTCTTGAAACAGTCATTATATATTTTCATTAAAATACGTTTGAGATTGCCAAGCCTCTAGAGAAAGAATAGTTGATTATTATATGAAATTTTCCCACCATAGTATAACATTTTGGAATGTCTGAATCATTGATAACTGAAAATAAATTGTTTACTTGGGTACAATTGTTTATACTATCCTTATATAAAACTGCTTAATGAAGAAAAAGATTCATCATTTAAATGATTATCTGTTATTTAGTTGAAATCTTTTACATGCTAAAACAATATGATTTTAATACTGTGATTTCCATAATAATTTGTATGTATTCATCCAATATCTAATGGCCTACTTAAAATATTAATAATTAACATGATGCTATGGGAAATTTTGATATTTAAATGTCCCAGATAATAAATTCTCACTATTTTAATTTATAATTTCAAAGATGAATCATTTTCCAGTATTTCCTCATCGTTGCCAGTCAGAATTCCTACGTAGACGAGTTCGTAATTTACTAAATTCATTGTCTCAAACGTTCTCACTCTACAATGAATAGAAATATTTGCATGTTTGTGAAGCAGATAATAATTTAAAAGAAAACATAATTATTTAAATTCACGCACACTAATTTAACGCCAGTATTCATACCTTTTTTCAGACTATTGTCTAATCAATATTCTCATTTAATATTTATCAAACTCTTTTATACATTTGAATGTCTCAATAGCATAATTGTAGTATTTAATCAAATAATTTTAACAAATACACTCTGCCATAAATAAGGTAAGTTTTGTATGATAGATATGATTATCGTAATTTGAGCCGGTAAGTGTAAAATTTCTTTCATGATAAATCAATGCATGTTATTTCATTACATATCAAATTACTTCTTTTCTAGTGTAGAAACACAACTGGCCATTGAATGTGCAACATCAAAGAAAAGATGCTAAAAACAAATTCGTTTCATAGGTTACAAATGCTAATTGATTAAAGTCCTTTGAGCTGAAGAACACGATAAAATTAATAATGAAGTTCGTTACCACAAGCATTGGGAAATATTTCTTTCAATGAATTAAAACGTGTAAATATGTATCTCAAAAATACATGTAAATTCACATGCATCCAAAGTTGGTCTAGTGTATCAACGGAAGTTGCATTCCAGAGTTAGTAATTCAATAATCAGTGACCAGGCGAGTTTAATAGATGATAGATGTGAGGAACAAATCAACCAAGTGATGAAATTATATAAACAAAAAGAAACCTTAGACAATTCGTACAACGTATTGCCGCGCAATGTGCAGTGAAGTGATTTTGCAACAATGGCTGAAATTAACAAACAAGATGCCAAATCTTAGAAATTATGTTGTTGTACATTGAAATACAGGAGGAGGATTGCCTCAAATCATTTTATCTTATACAGGACAATGTAGCATAACAAACAGCAATTTATCTTAATCCCCGTCTCCAAATTCTAATCCTTTTGGAGTCAAATTAATTTGTCTAAAGACTCAACACATTACCATTTGGATGTCCATCTTCACCTTTCAAGGTACCATTGAAAATTCTTGCAATTTAGTGTTAGGTAATCGAAGCTTCGGATGTCTCGACAAAAAGCAATTTCGAATCGTTTTTGTGAACACTGTTGAGCTATAAGTTGTATTTCTAATATTGAGATACAACTTGAGCATAAACGATTCATTATTGTCATGTGCAAAACATGCTTTTATTTATGGAAAAGTTGTGCAAACCTGGTTAAGAAATACCGGGATTCTGCTAATTTGGATAGATTAATTTTGAAAAATACATTTATTGAAAAATACAAAAAGGTAGTTTCATTTATCACGCCAAAGTTAAAAAAGAAAAATGAATGAGTTTTAGTTTTTTGAGTTGCTCCTTATTTTAAATGTGAAATAGAAATATACTGTTTAATTTGTAAAATACGTGTACTTAAAACAATTATCGTAATCAGAATTTTCTTCTAGAAAGGAAAATATTCTTCTAGAAATATTTTAAACCATAGAGTAAAGAATCCTTAAAATTTCTTACTCAACAATGTATTTATTTTCGATCTCTGCTTGAGTACTGTGATATCAAATTACCTGTAAAAAAATCAAATTATGCAGTGAAATTAAATTTGTTTCTAAATATATATTGTCTAGTAACATAATAAATGTTTTGCTTATTATAAATCAAATGCCTTTTGTGATCATGTTTATGAATAACTAGAAGCCATAATGCAAGTGATAAACCAACAGACTGAAGATAATTCTTTTATGAATGAACTGAATTTACCAATCACTGACAATGCCTTGATGAAACAATTTCAAAAGATCAAGAGTATTCAATAATATGATTTCTCTGCAATCCATTGTTTAAGAACGCATGGACATGTTAAAAATCTATGATCAGCAACCCTCAACTTACACAAATGGTCTGGATCAATCTGCTGTCTTTCTTGTCATTCCCCAATGGAAATAAAGTTATACACAATGTGGAAATCTCCAAAGATTGGGAAGATAGTTTTCACTTTGCAAAGCTGAATCTGGAAGGTAAACAAATGATAACAATAGAAAAATTGGAAAATGTTTAAAATTCAACAAAGATAAATCAACCACAGATGAAAATTAATTCAGCATTAAAAAGATTTTTTAATGATAGATAAAAGGATGTAAAAAGAAATGAAGTTTGCTATTTTTGTAATGAATTCTATTCCAATTTAAAATCTCTTATATGGATTGTCTCAACTGTAATGGATGATGGCAATGCAAAAGAGTTTTGATAAAAATTTCATTCGTGATTTCTGTTCTTAAAACAAATATATATAATCAGTTAACATAACTTACTGTAAATTCCAAATATTTTATTAAATAGTGCATGTTCTCACTTGAAAACCTGTGCATGCTCTTTAGGAGTAAGTGGGCACTACTAATTTCCTATTATACACACAGCCATCTTTTCTTTGTTTATATAACAGTTTTAAATGCAGTCGTGCATGTCTGGCTTTGAAATTCAAGCAATTTTTTTGGTATTGGATTTTTGATGACGAGCAGAGGAAATATTTCGTACATGTGTACATACCAAATTTCTCTTAAATTTATTGAATATACTTGAATTATACACGTGAAGACACTTTTTAACAATCACTGTTGACTAACTAGTAAAATTTTCATAAGATGACTTTTCATTTTTTAGAATAGTAAAATCTTTCCAAATTAGAAAAAAAAAAAATGTAGTCATTTCACATTCATAATAAATCAAAGACTTATGAAATTGATATGTGAAGGGAAAATGCATAGTTAAAAGACATTTTTGTTTAAATTTGCCGAATGCAAGTATTATAGTGTTTTATTTTCAATTTTATATGGCTTAGAATTTAATAATGGACAAAATTAATAAAATATGATGACTTTCTTACACAATACTGCTTTACTTTAATAAAGACTAGACATTAATGTCTATGTAAGGGCAAATTGAAAAATATTTGTTTTACAACTGGCATATCTGGATTCAAATCTTCTTTAATCTGTATTTTATTTTTCATTATAACAGAAAAAATTGTATTGAGAATTTCTTACTTTATCTAGACCAGTGATTTTCAACATTTTTTTTTTTCGTCATTGCAACTTTTAACTATTTAAAATTTGGTGGTACACAAAAATTAAGTTGTTTACTTACTTATAATACACTTTATAAACTAGTTATAATTTTGAAATTAAACTAAAATAATATAGTAAGTACTACGAAAAACAGTATGTTTATTAAGATTAATTACAATGTAATAATAAGGATAAATTTAATGAGAAATTTAAGCTTGCTGTTTTTGATAATTTCATTTTTATATTTAGTTGTAAAAATGATAATGCTACTCTCATATCTTCTACATTTAACAGTATCAATCTGTTTTTCGTTTTTATGTTGGTTAAAACTGAAATAACGAATTTACACAAATAAGGTATAAAAAAAATTGTAGATCTTGAATTGTAACCCTTGAAATTTCTCCATGTGGGACAAATATTAGACTTTATGAAAGGCTACATTAGTTAAGATAAAAAACAGTTTTAAAATGTAAAAATAAGAATTTTTACCATGTACTTTTCTTTGATTTAAACAAACTTTACTCGTAATAAAAAAAGTAAGATTATTATATATTATTCTAAAATTTGAAGGCACACTTTAAGAATTAAGTGGCACGCAAAAGTGCTAGGGTAGAGTGGTTGAGAATAAATGATCGAGGCTCATCAATAACGCATCGTACATATTGAAAGCACAATTGAGGTTCAAGTCACTTGAACATCAATTGATTTCTCATCACTTGATTTTTTAATTGCTGAAATTTAATTTAAACTAAAATTTCAATTTTATTAAAAATGTCAAATGATTTAAAATCATAAATTCAAAGTTTTAAATAATATTCCCTAAAAGTATTTCAATAAAAAATATATCTATTTATAAAATGTGTGGTTCAATTAAATTAAAAATAGAATTAAGTGCTATACAATATTGATCACATTTATTTGCTTGAAAATTTTCAAAATGTACAGTAAAATATATCAAATTCATATTACACACTGAATTTCTTATAATGAAGTACCATTTGATTTTTAGTGACTTTTTTTAATATTCAGTAACAAAAAAAAAAAAAATCACTTGTTTATTTAGAAACTTACATATAATCAAGAAAGAATCCCTTACATTAACATATTTGATAATTTTACTTGCATTATAAGCTTACTGAATTTAACGATGTCACTAATTTTCAGTGTAGATACTTTCAATCACCTGATTTAATATTAAATAATAACTGCCATATTTTTTAAACAAATGTAACATACAGTAAGTAAAATTAATTATTTCCAGATATAAACAAATTTTATTTGTGAAGCATGTTATTGATACAAAGTGATGGTAGTATAAGCATATGCAAGAAATGAAAATATTTCTGCTGAATTAAGTCATCTCCAAAGGGTACAAGCAAAGACATTTAATGAATGATTTGAGAAAGCTCATAACCAAAAATAATTTAACAAGGCCTATTGTCAGGAGCACGTTTCCTGGGAGCAGCTTTAATTATTCCATCTACTCGTAAGATCATCTCTGCGGCTTCAGTTGCACCACTGAGAACTTGGGATTTTACTTTAAATGGTTCAATAATACCTAGCTTGAACATGTCATCAATTTTACCTTCCAACATATCTAAACAGAAAGAAAATTATTATTACAAAATAATTTAAAAACTTCAGTAAATTTAATTTGGCACTTATTTTTGTTTTTGAAAAATTAACAAATATTTCATGGTAGAAACATGCATATCAATAATAACAACACCTAAGCTTATTATATATATTAAATCAATAAATTAAATAACGACCGAACATGTAACTTTAAGATAAGATACTAATATGCATCATTTGAACAAGTACCTATTTACAACTATGTAAGAACAAAAATTGCAAGTAATGAATTAGCATGAAAATTTATACTCTTTGATAAATACCATTAGATAAAATACTAGTTTTGGAATAAATTTAATACTTTATACTAAAATTTTCTTATAAGCAGCAACTTTGATCATACTTCATCAAAAATAAAGTTTGCACATAGTCAAGTGAAGAACAAAATTATTCATTTACCTATTACATAGTTATCAGTACTTACTAAGCAGATTCTTAAGACTTAGCTAGTTTTGTATTTATTTTAAATACTTTTTTTATTATCCTTATTCAAGTTTAGTCATGATTTCAAGAGTCACACATTTCTTAAATTTATTCTAATTTTCACAGAAATAACCTGCATAATATATCTGTAACTATAAAATGAACAATAAAATTCTGTGGAAAAAACTTCAACATGCATTATAAAACTCTAAAAGCATCAACTACACTTTAAACTGAATAAATATTGACAAATAGATTTTTTTCCATAACTTCAAGCATAATAACATCATTGAAGTCTTATATAGTAACTGGTAATGAATTGCCATTGTGTTTAGCTCATTAAAATCTCAACTTTTACAAATGCATGCTTCTACCACAGCATAATGATTCAAGTTCCTACAAATTACAAACTTCTTGTTTGCAAGGTATTAACTTCGGTCATGAGAATAATTAAATTGTGTATGATAATACTTTTAAAATAAGATGTGCAAAAGTAACTCCTTGAATTTCAAGTTAAGCAATTATACTGAATTAATTTTTGATGCTTTTCCACATTTACAATATTTTTGTTAACAATTAAAAATTTACACAACAATCAGAGAAAACTGTACAGAAATTCCTTTGCTTATGCATGCTAATAAAATACTTACTAAGGCCATAAGTTGTTTTTCCATCAGCATGAGCCGAACGCAATTCAGAAACTAATTGAGCACTATCATAACCACCATTATCAGCAAGAATAGTAGGAATCTGAAAATAATGAACAAAAACTAATAATGAAAGTTCAATAAAAATTTGATAGTAGATGATTTAGCAGTAACACACACACATAAGCAATTTAAAGAAACACAAAATTCTTTTTTATATCTGTTCAAAAAAGTATACAGCAAAGGGATCAAGACCATATTAAACAATATCACTTTATAATATATATATATATATATATATATATATATATATATATATATATATA
>JAPDSC010053761.1:37724-48102 GCA_026290005.1 Latrodectus geometricus | reverse complement strand
TATATATATATATATATATATATATATATATATATATATATATATATGGGGGTGTGTGAAAAAATAATGGAAAATTTGAAATAGTTACAAATGAATTTCCACAAAAAATAGATTTTACCAATTATTTGTATAGAGAATAAATTTAGTACTTTTAGGTATTGTTCAAAGTTTATAAAGCAGTGAATTTCATGCAATTAGTATAATATATAAGTAAACCAATAAAAAATTAATAAATTGTTTTTCTGTTTATTGTGGAGTCAGTAAATTTAGTTGTTTTTTAAATATCAATAAGAAATCTTATTTTTTTGCAAGTTTAATTACGCATAAATTTAACTTTGCATTAAAAAATTTTTTTTATTATAAATAACATTCCGTTTTTAAAGAAAAATTGAAACATTATACAATATAAAGTAATCTGCTTCATTTTTTTCCACAGAATTTTTGTTAGATGTGTCAGCTAAGGTATTGTTACAGTATATATTGTATTCCATATAAATCATATTACTGATTTTTTTAATGATAGATTTACTAAAATATATACATACTTGATTATAACAATAACTAGATATCTCAAAACAATAAAAATGCAATTTCAGTTTACCAATATTTGAATGTTTTTAATCAGATAGAAGGAAAAAATTATAAACTAGTAAAGTATGATTATTATTAGTAATTTCAACATGTAATAAACCAAAAAAGTCTAAATAATGGTAATTTTTACTAATAAAACTCATCAACACTTAAATATGATACCTGTAACAAAGCTCTAGCATAAGCCTCCATAGCTAAAGATTCTTTTCCTGGTGTCTGTGCAGCCAAAGTAGATACATGCCTAGCCATTATCATTTCAGTACAACCACCACCAAGGACAATGAGTCGTTCACTAATTGTTGTAACTAGTACACACAAAACGTCATGCAGAGCCCGCTCTGCTTCATTAAGAATTTGTTCAGTAGCACCTCGAAGTACAATAGTGCATGATTCACCAACTGGGAGTCCAGAAAATTTTAGCAAATGATCTTCTCCTATCATGATCTCCTCAATTCGATCACAAGTTCCTAATTTCACAGTTTCACATCGTTCTATATCAGAAACTATTTCTCCTCCTACAAACAAAAGGAAAAAATATTTTATGAGAATACATTAGACATTATTAAAGCAATTACTAACAAATTTTGCAAATAAGTAATATTTAAAAAAAATTGTAATGCCCTAAAATTCCAATTAGGTTTGCTTTATTCCTATAAAAAAACTTATCACTTACTTTATAATGTTTAAAACAGAAAATTCGATATTTAGGTTCTAATAACTTTTAAAACGATGTTAGACATATTTAAAATATATTTGCTTTATTAATATTTAAATGAAAAAAATGGATTATTTACAAACTGCATATTTAACACATTTTTCCTTTATACCGCACATGCTTTGCTTTTCAGTTCACATTAACATGTTTGTCACCATTTTTTTTTATTTGCTTTCGCTATAGCTTTTAATTTAAAAGCTGCTGTGTAGCTTAAAAGTGTTCACTTCCATATGATGATATACGAATTTGAATATGTTCACAACGAAACAGCTCATGTCGAGACAGATTGCAAAATGATGTTAGCCAAATGCAACTGTAAAGTCTTCATGAGGAACCGAATTCGTTCATGAATGTAATTGGGCAAAGCTGATTGTAGCTTAAATAACTCAGGTGTGTCGTAGCATTACCTGTTATTTATTTTATGAAATATAAACAGTATTTCTTTCAAAACTTTGTTGTAAAATTTTCTGATGAAAAATGTTTTTTTAATCAGATTATCCATGGCAGCGTATAATACCCATAACGAAATTCGGGACTTTTTTTATTACGCAATCCGTGGATTATATACAGGAAAAAAAGTACGGTAACCAATAAACTTAAAAATTAAGTTAAGAAACTTTAAGATTAAAAATATACATTTGCTTTTTTATTGTTAAGACAAAGTTTATTAAAAATATAAAAAATCATTTTCATATATAAAATACAAAAAGTAATAAAAAAGATGTCTTTATAATCAATTTTTACACAATTTCATGACTAACATTAATATTTTTGCAAGAGAATAAATTACCAGTCACAAGTGCTAATCGTTCTACACCATCAAAGTCTGCATGTTCAATTGCCATTACACCGGCATCAGCAAATAGCTGTTCTGGATAGTTGTAAATTAGTTGTCTATTAACAAATACATTTATGTTATGTTTTAAGAATGCATCAACCTAAAAGAAACAATTGACACAATTTAGCTAAATAACAGAATAGAATTCATTGTGTGTAAATTATCAAATTATACATGGATAATTCACTAAACCTAGAATCAGCATTACTTAATTTTACGAAATATTACATGGCACAATTTTCTGTAGAGCACAAATTATTTTTCAACAGTGCAAGGAATGGATATAATTAGTTTTTTTATTGCCACTTATAGCAAAATTTGATATTATACATTACAAAATATGTTACTGATTTTAAATCTAGCCACAAAAATAAAACAGGGTGCTTTCTTCATTTATGCAGTATTGTAACTTGTAAGGTTTAAAAATAATTAATTAACAAGTTAAAATCCCAATTGATTTTCCAATTATGAAAAAATATACTACACAATTTTCCTTATATCATGTATTGGACTATATACTGTGCTGTCCAGTATGTATTTTTGAAATGATAAAAAGATTTATTACTAGTGATTTTTTTAGATATCAAATTATTTTTTAATATACTGCTTTAATATTCCATACATTGGGCAATTTTAGTGTTCACATTTATAAAATTGAATTTTTAAAATGTAAATGATAATTCAGTATTATAAATTTACAATAATAATGTGTCTCTTGGAATATTAATCATGTCTAAAATAACTACATATTTTTCATGAAATGGGATTCAAGAAAGAATAATCAATAAATGTCAGACCATCATTAATCTAAGTTACTTAAAAAATAAAAATATTTTGTAGGTGTTAAAATTATGTTTAAGAGAAATTAGGCACCTAGTTAAACAAACTGAAAAATTTAGCAAACATAAATATATCTAACTTTTAAAAATTCATTTTTACCTTTACTTTCACTTATTCTTTCTCTTTTATCTTCAAATCTTTAATCACATGTGTTTCACAGTTGCCAAGTTGTGGTTATAACATTAATTAATCTTATCTAAATTTTACATAGTTAATTTGAAATAAGTTAAATTTAATGATGTAAATACTTCCTAAAATTAATTGTTGGGAATCACATTTAAATTGTAAAGAGAATATTTCTGCCTTTATTAAACAATTTCCATTTAGCTTTCAGAAACTGTGTGTATTCAAAAACTTACCTTAATATTTATGTATTAAAAAAGTTTTTGAAATAAAATTGAAGGCAGAATAAATATCAAATATAAGAAAATATCTATTATATTCTTTAAAAAATTAAGTAATATTTTTTAAATTATATTTTTACTATCAATTATAATTCAGTAAAATTGGATACAAATCAATGATGGTAATAAACAATTCCCAAATGTAGGCACCTATGAATCAAAGTTTTACAAGTTTGAAAATATATTTATGAAATATGATTTATGTAAGTCAAAGCAATAAGAGTTTAAATTCCTTTTTACCTTTGCTTTCATTTTTTCATTCTCTATTATCTCCATATCTCCAAGTTTAGCAACTGAGTCTAGAGTAATTCTTGATCCAAAAACTTTAACCTTGTCAGTATCCATGGGTGTGTTAGCGATAAGAATTCTAGCATTTTCAACAAGCTTAGGTTGGTGAACACCGGGTTTCTTGTCCAAAAGAAAGCCTGTTAATTTTTTTACAGAGTATTAAAAAAACAATACTTATCTAAATCACATTAAAATTCTGTTCATATAAATAGAACTAAAATATTTTATCCTATACACAATGATACTCTGATAAACATTTATAGAAAAAAGTTAATCATTAATAATGATTGCTTATTTATAAAGAAATTTTTTTCATTTGATTTCTTAATTATTCTAATTTTACTTACTTTTTAGAATGAAGGTTAATAGGAGCAGGATCTACAATTAAGCAGTTTTCTAAGCACTTTATACTGTACTGTCCAGCATGAATTTTTTAAGTCCAATTACATGATATAGGGAAAATTTTGTAGCAATAATTTTCATAATTGGAAAATCAATCGGGATTTTAACTTGTTAATTATTTTTAAACCTTACTACCAGCTCATTCAATAAAAAAATGATTTAATTATTTATTTTTTCCTTTCATCATTCATTTAAACTTGAATTTAGAATTTGGTAAATATAAAAAAGTTTACAAAGAGCTACAAGCATTAATTTTAATGCCGGACTTTAAGATTTAATATTTGTAATAGTATAATTTTTTTTTTTTTTTTTTTAGATAATTCAGTTTTTCTAACTAATTTAATAACCATTTAGACAAATTTTATGTAAACACAATATAAATGCCAACACAACACTTTGTATTAAACTATGAAATGTCTCTATAATAACTTAAATTTGTATACCATTCTATAGGAATTTTTTGGTCAGAGAGCTAATTAGACAACTTATAGTTAAAAATAGATTCCAACTCACAGCAAACATCCAAGAAAAGACTCTGCAAGCTATTAAATTTCAGGCTAGTGTGCCAACCATTTTAATTAGAAGTTTCTACCTATCTGTGCTTAGGTAGAATAAGAAATGTTTTATATTCTACAACATAATTAAAAGATTTCAACATGTTTCCTTAAACAAATTAAATGGATATATCAAGTATTTTAAAATCATTAAATAGAAATATTTGAAAATAATTATTAAGATTTAAGAAATTGGAATTGTCTAAAGCAGTTACTTTAAAATAAATATTTGTACTTAAAGATTATTGAAAATTATTTAATGCCAAGTGTGCAGTTATGTGCCAAATGCATTTTATAAATTAATCTATTATAAGTTTATAACTTTTGATGTTAAAGAAACAATAACAGAAACATTTTTCTTTAAGTAATTAATTTTTGAAATATTTATAACTCAACAGAAATCAATACAATAATTGGAAATTACAAAGATCAAATTTAAAATTTTGGAGAAACAAACTTGTAATTTGATTTTTTCCAAAAAAGTTTTTAAATATTTTTTTTCTACATTTTTGTGAGAAAAAAAAGACAAAAGTTGGATATTTTGACTTTAATTTTATAAAGTCAGCAACAAAATTCATTTTTAATTATATATAATATTAATTTTATCATATATATTTTTTTATAATATGGAAAATTTATTACATGGAATTTTTCTAACATGGAATATTTATTATATAGAAATTAAATGGAACTTTTATATGGATAAATATAAAAAATAGCATTATAAAATGTAGCAATACCGGAATTTTTGTATGGTTATACAGTTATTTTACTTTTGAACTAAAATACTAATTTACATGTATTTAATTACAACATTAAAAATGTAAAAACAATTTATTTAGGTCAATGATGATAGAAAAGATATTAAATTATTAAAACACAACAATCTCACATAAAAATAAATAATAAATACAGTTAAATCTATGATCACCGATATCAAATAGTAAAAAGTGAACATTATCGATCAGAAATAAAATTTTGTTTTAGTTAACGATTTATCATGAACTACAAATTAAATTTTTCTATTAAATAAAATTATATATGTGGATACTTATAATTATTCCCAATGTGAATAAAAAATAATAAATCATACTAATTTGTTAATATTAGCATAGAGTTTACCTTTTCAAAAGGGAAACGAGAAGGAAATATCTCTTTCTATACCTCCAAATATATATTACATAAAAAAATTTAGCAAGAATTTAGCATTGTAATGAATTATTTTTACTATATTAAGTTTTTTAAAAAAATATTTTTAAAACTTTTGAAGCAATTATTTAAATTTGAAAAAAAAATTGTTTTTTAATCAAGAAAGAAAAAATGTCCGACTCTTATTTGTTTTAATATTATTTAAGAAACCACAATCTTCATATTCCATGAGGTATTATCACAGCATACATGCAGATTGAAAGTTATTTTACAAGTACTATAAGCAAAACTTAGTTTAGTAATAAAAATGCTGCAATGCAAAAATTTTATGCAATCATCAAATTAAAAAATTTTTTGTTTACAAAAAATGGATCCTATATAAATTTATATATTATATAAAGTATTGTGTACTGTGAATGGAAAGCTAAAGATACTCTATTATTTTTACAAAAACAAATAAATAATAAATAAAAATAAATGGAACTGAAGAAATGTTAAATAATACTTTTTATTGTCATAATAAAATATTCAAATACAGCTTTTTTCAACATCTTACCATCATCCAAGAAGGAATCAGTCAAGCAGCCACCCAGCTTTTTAATAAATTGAATTGCTTTTAAGTCTGTAGATTTATTCAAGCGTTTTACAGCAGCTATAGCAATCTTTGCAAAGAAATCTTTATGTCTGTTCAGGATTTTTGAACTTAATGTTGTTCGAGCAATATTCATGAGATCCCGTTCAAATTGATCAGAATCAGCACTGTAAGAGAAAACAGTTTCACATTTTTTTAAAATTATGTTTTCTTCCTTTTTGGACAAAATGAATATATTGCTTATTTTTTTAATGAATGCAATTAGTTCTAATTCCATTAATTTTTTATTGATAATGTATTCCTAAACCATGATATAGAATCTTTTATGATACAAATTAGATATTTGTATTTTAGAATTTAAATATTTTTTCTTTTTTCAGTTTGGAAAGATTACAATTTTAAAGCATTGAAAGTTTCTTCAAATTAATATTTATTTATTAATAAATAATTAGGTAAGAAAAGAAATATTTAGCAAGACATTGACTTAATTCATATTTTTTAATATGAATTAAGTCTTTACTATTTTGTATGTCTAATTTTGAATAACATCAATCATAAATCTAAAATATTTTACTAACCTTCTATCATGAGTGTGTGCTAACATTGCAGCTTTAGCTTCTTTTGCAGCTTTTCTCCATCCTGATATAATAGTTTGAGGGTGAAGTTTAAGCTGTATCAGTTTATCTGCTTCTTTTAAGAGTTCTGAAGCAAGAACTGCTACTGTTGTTGTACCATCTCCAACTTCTTTATCCTGAACCTTAGAGATTTCTGAAACAAAGTAATAAGTACATTTTTAATTTATTTAAAGAATTCTAGTTAATTATATCTAACAATCAAAAATTGAGCCTATTATACATAATTTACTGATAATAACTTTGCTCACTTTATTTATTTATTATTACTATTAACTTTGTTCACTTTATTAAAATTATATTTAGGAATGAGCTTATTAGATTATGAATTTTTAGGCAGTAAAACAAGTTTTGGAAATCCCAATTATGCTTTTATAAATTAAATATACAATAGTGGATAAGAAAGAATCTCTATACTTTTCATTTGTTCCTTTTAAACACAGAAAAGAGAATATAACACAAATGCTGAACGAAAATATGCTCACAAATAAAAAATGAATGTTAATACTCAATTAAAATGACTTTAAAGTTAAAAACTCTTGAAAAAATAAAGTCAATATAGTAAAGTCAATGGAGCATAAAAGTTAAAATTTGGCAGAAACACAATTTTTCCTAACAGTATTGATCTATGTGGTTGAGTTATGAAAAAATGGTCCCAATCTATCTTACGCATATCATAAGATGCAAATAAAATGGAGAACCAGTGTTCAGCAGTATAGTCAAATACCCTGCCTTTGGGAATTACATCAGGGGACTGACTGGTTTACCATGTTGGGGGTAGTTGACGCATTCTCAACTTGGAATGAAATCAGACTTGAAATTTGGTAAATGAAATATACAGATGTTATTAACCATGAAATATATGAAAAGTATGACAAACCTGACATCCTAAATGTGCTCAAAAGCATTTCACATTAGTTGTCTAAGCCACATATGCATATTCATCTGCTCAACTTTGGAGGGAAACAAAGACCCCCAACTAGATAGTTAAATGAAGTAAAAAAACCCGTCAGAATAACTGGAGAACCATTGCATGAGATTGAGATAGGTGGGGAAGAATTGGGGCATATTGGCTCATAACAGGTTGTAGAGCTAGTGAAGAACTGAAAATTCTGGAATTTATGTTTACTTTTCCCATAAATCTCAAAGATGTGGTTTTTATGCACATGTCTTCTGGACAAATTAATTTATAAAACTTCATTGCAAAACTTTCCATTTTATCTCCAGAAGTGAAACAGAATAAGGTGCAAAATTTATTTAAAAAAAGACAATATTTAATAAAAAATAGTTTCCTTTAACATATTTTCAGTTTAACATAGATATAATTCAATTAGATTTTTTTTAAATAATTTGCTTATAAAAATATATTTAATAGCGTACACAAATATATTTGTTCCAATAATAAATATTTAATTTTATTAAGTAAATTTATATTGTAATGTAAATAAATATTTCATTAAAAATATGAAACTGGTTTTATTGACCACCTTTTCAAAATTTTAGTGATCACACATGCTGAATATATAACAAATTTCTTTACTTAAGCAATTAAGACAGCTGTTAATATCACATCAAAAGCAATAAAAATGATTTATAATAATAAGGAAAAGATCAGTAAACTATAAATACATTGTAGAGTGAGGTCCTACCAATTAGGCATGTTTACACAACACAAGGTTATTCTTTAACTTATTCCATAAAATTAATTTGCTGGCAATTTATGATTTACCTAGTTTTCAATGTTTAATAATAATTGAAAAATTATTAAAATTAGAAACTTGAAAACTTATACGCATCAATTACTAATAAGAAAATTATTTTTTATTTAAAATTTTTCATAAGGGAATAAGAATAAAATTAGTTTTCTTAATTATAACTTATGAAAATATTTGGATTAAGAGATAATTTGACACCAAACTACAATTCAAAGCTGATTGAGGAAAAATTCATATCGAAAAATTACTAACTGAATGCCAAAGTATGATCAGAGATACCAGCTCACTATATAAAACACTATAATAAATCAGTTAATCATTTTAATTTGCAGATATTTCAATGAATATTTTACACCTCAAGACAGCTTATATACTTCTTTCATTTTTCAGTTCTATATAATAATAAACTCAAATATATATATTATTTACACAAACTCAAAATAAATCAACTTTTTGGTAAAAAAAAAAATAAAAAGTTTAATTATATATAAGAAAAGAAATATGATGCACATATAAAGGGAGAAAAATAATAAGACAACAGCCTTTCTCACAGATAAATAAAAATTTTTAATATATAACTTTGTAAAGTAATATAATTACATATACATTCACTTATTGAAATTACCCACACAAGATTAAAAACAAAAAATTCAAAAAAAAAAAAAATAATAATAATAAATAAATAAACAAGAAGACTTCAAGGTAAAACAAAAACTTAATAAAAATTATAACAAATCATTTTACTCAGATACACTTTTCATAAACATTTTCAAATATTTTTACTTCATTATTGCTTGAACTCGACTAAAATGTAACTTATTCCAAATATATTTATATGGCTCAGGATAGCGTATACTTTTTTGTAATCACAACTTTCATATATCTTTTTCATTTCATCATAGCCATAGATGAAATAAACAATTATCAAGTTAGAATGAATTAATATTTTTACAAAGAACAAATTTCTAAAATAATGAGTAAATGGCAAAGAATATAGTAAATTGCTTTAATAGTGAAATTTATTATTAAACGCTTTTAATTCATTCAAGGCACTTTGTCACCACAATTTTTAGTTATTTGTTTCTTTTTAAAAATATAAATATAAACAATAGGAACTTATCTACATAATTATTATAAAAATTGGCAAACACACTTTAATACAAAACAGACACTTCATAACAGAAACTGACAATTTCACCTGCATATATTTTCAAATAGCTCAGGATAGTACATACTTTTTTGTTATCAGAAATTTCACTTATTTTTTAAACATTAGCTTCAACATAATTAATGTGAAAATCATATTTAAAATGGCTCAGGATAGCATATACTTTTTTGTAAATCATAACTTTCATTTATCAGTTTTACTTCATAAAAAATAGCCTGGTACAAAACTAAAATGAAAATCATTATGAATATTTCTATAAGGTTTCAGATTATATGTGTATGTTCGAAATTTGAAATAAATTTTGTAAAATCATGAACATTCAGATGAATTTGTAATGGACATTTTCAAATGGTTCATGAAAATGTACTTTTTGTAGCCCTAACTTTCATTTATCATATTTATTTCATCATAGCTTAAACAGCCAAAATGGAAATCAAATTGATTATTTTTATATGGCTCAGGATAGCGTATACTTGTTTGTAATCACCAC
>JAPDSC010053761.1:0-37714 GCA_026290005.1 Latrodectus geometricus | reverse complement strand
AAAAAAAATCAATTTACAGATGAAACCAACATTTTCTTAAAAATTTAAAAATAAAACCATAATAAAAATTGTGGCATTTAGGTTAATGAAAATCTTTTGTGGCTCTATACAGTGTAGCCAATGCCATTAGTATTTCCATTAATCAGTTTAGTTTCATTTTAAATATATAAAATAAGGAAATATAACAATTTAGAAATTATTTACATCATATAAAATTTAAAAAAAACAATAAATGAAATGAACCTATTTAATAACAAATTAATTTACTCAGATACATACTTAAAGAATATTTTAAAATAGCTAAGGATAGTGTATACTTTTTTATTATCAAAATTGTCATTGTTAATTTTATTTCATCACAGCTTGAAAACTAAAATGAAAATATTGAGCACTTTTACATGGCTCAGGACAGTGTATATTTATTTGTAATCGCAACTTTCACTTATAAGTTTTATATCATAGCCACAGATTAACAAAGTAATTTTCAAGTTACAAATAAAACCAACATTATTTAAATATTCAAAATTATGAAACAAGGACTTCTTAGTTAAAATTGAGGCATATTGTTTTATTCATGACATTTCTAATGATAAAAGATAGTATTATTTTCATTAATGAGTTCCATTTTTAATAAATGAGATATGAAAATGTAACCAACTCAGAAGTTATTAACACAAAAAAACAACAAATGAAATGTACTTATTTTAATGCAAAAATAGTAATATCAGAAATCATTACCGATCATTTTGAAGATATATAATTAATTAATATTTTAATAGCTCAGGATAGCGTATACTTTTTGTCATCAGAATGTTCATTTATTAATTATTTCATCATAGCTTGACTAGACTAAAATGGAAACAGTATTTAGTATTTTTATATGGCTCAGGATAGCGTATACTTTTTTGTAATCACGAACTTCATATAGCAATTTTATTTCTTCATAGCCATAGAGAAACAAGATAATTAACAAGTTACAAATAAACAAATATTTTTTTAAAAAAATGTACAAAATAGGAAACAAGAATATAACAGATATTTCAGAAAATTGCTTTATTTAAGACATATTTTATGTCTCAAGATAGCAAAATACTATGTACATTGTCATAATTATTTTCATTAATCCATTTTATTTTAAATAAACAAAATACGAAAATGTAATTTGTCAGGAATAATCTACATCTAATGAAATACAAAAACAACTAATAAACAGAACCAATTTTAACACAAAGCTTGTGATAACAGAAGTTGCAACAAATTATTTTTCTTGGATAAAAATGAATATTTTGAAATAGCTCAGGATAGCGTATACTTTTTTGTAATCATAAATTTCATATAGCAATTTTATTTCATCATAGCCATAGAGAAACAAAATAATAATCAAGTTATGAATGAAAGAGTTTTTTTAAAAAAAAAACTATACAAAATAGGAAACAAGAACATAACCAATATTATAGCATATTACTTTATTTGAGATATATTTTACATCTCAAGGAATCAAGATACTACATACATTGTCATAAACAAAATATGGAAATGTAACAAGTCAGGAATAATCTACACCTATTAATGTATAAAAAACAACAAATAAAATGTACCCATCTTAACACAAAGCTTGCAATAACAGAAGTTAAAACAAATCATTTTACTCAGATAATACTTAATGAGAATCAGAATTTAATTAATCAGGATTTTCATTCATTACTATTATTTCACCATAGCTTGAACAACTAAAAGAAAAATAGTATTTAGTACTTCTATATGGCTCAGGATAGCGTATACTTGTTTGTAATCATAACTTTCATTTATCAGTTTCACTTCATCATAGCCTGAACTAAACTAAAACATAAAACTCATAAAGAATACCTTTATAGGTTTCAGGATAATGTATACAATTTTGTACTATGCTTTTACACATCAGATTTATTATAATCCTTATAAAGACAAATGAAAGGAGCGTGATGAAACCAATATTATTTTCAAAATATAATGATGGGAGCAGATATTAAAAATATTTTTTAACTTCATAATAAAAACTAATAAAATACTTTATCCAGATGAATTTCCAATAGTTTCTTTGATTACCTCTATATTTTTTCATTTTTCAAAGAAATTAATTTTTCACACAAAGCTTTAGTGTACAAAACTGTTTCAGTTTATACTCAGAATTCACATCTATTGTTTAGTAATGAAATGTGTTGACTTATTAGAAAGTTATAAATTATCTCAACTTTCAAGAATTTAATTTATACACTCTTTTTCTTCATATACTTCATCTATACATACTTAAATTACATTACAATGAATAATAAAGTCTCAATCAAATTTCAGCAAAATCATTAGAACAATTTCAGATATATCCTCCAGATAATAAGACTATTAAATGAATGAGATAACAGCAAATTATTGGTATAATAATCCTAAACACAAATTAAATAGAAACAAAAAATACTAGTTAAAAATCATAAAGAATACTTTTATCAATTTATCATTTAGTATTAAGAAAAGTGGGTATAAAGTTCTTTCAAAGATTTTAATTAATTTTAGTATCAGGGGTCGGAGTACAGAATTTTTTTTTTCAGGACACTATTTTCAAGAAATATCAGGACATTTTTCAGGACATATTTCTATAATTAAAGAAAACCAATGTTAATTTTAGTAAAGTTCCCAACGTTCTATTTTGAATTGGTAATCCGATAATGGTAAATCATAGTGCATAGGTTCGGGTGAAATAATTGCGAAGAAAATTACAGATGCTAATTTTAATTTTTTTAGAACATCACAACACAAAACAAGCATTTGAAATCAATCACATGGCTTGAGAAGCCAATAGATATATTTTTGAGACTGGTGTCTCTTACACACATAATTAACTAATGAAGCTGGCCAAAGAAGCCCAAACAATTAACTATTCGTAAATAATGTGACTGACGTCTCCAATAATATATCCCTTATATAAGATGGCTTAAAGAGCCTAAACAAATAGATTATTATGAGACTGATGTCTCCAAATCATAACGATCCTAATGGCTTAGGACACCCAAAACAGAAGTTGCAAGTTCCAGAGACATGTACACTCTGTTTCATACCCCTCTCTGTAATCATTCCGCCAAACTTTTTTTTGGTCTCGAAGAGGAGGGGAGGAAGATGTGGCCGGATGTTGTGTCTAAGTGCTTTCGATTCTCACACTTTTACATATTAATTTCTGTTTTATGCATAAAACACATTTTAGAAAGGAATAAACTATTTAATAAATTCTGAGTTTTTTAATTTTTAATACAACAATATGAAAAATACAGAAATTTAAACTTTTTATACTGAACATTTTCTGAAAATTAATAAGTTACATGATAAATGCTTTAAAATTTAAACTTTTTATACTGAACATTTTCTGAAAATTAATAAGTTACATGAAAAATGCTTTAAATTAACAGTTAGTTTATGTATAATTGAATAATGTTCATTTTGAACTGGATGCATTAGCATTTAATTCCAATAATTTAATACTGCACTTTTTTAATTTATCATTCACAGATGCAATCTCTGCATTAGCAGCAGACAGCATCATTTGTCCAACTTTCACATCACTTATATTATCATCACTGATAGCACATGATATTTTATTAATTGCATCATCCAAAAGTTTTTGAGCTACACAATGATTATCAAGCAAATTTTTCTTTTCTTCCTCAAGTTCATTAATTTTTTCTAATAGGGGCGATTGTTTAAACTTTTTTTCACTAGTAGCTTTTACATCTTCCTCATCCTTTCTTTTCTTCTCTAATTGTTTTACATCTTTTGATTTTTCCATATATGATGCATATTCTGCATCATTTCTTTGGTATATGGAATGGAGGAAACAGAATTGCCATGCATTCGAATAACATCAGGACAAATCAGTAAACTTTGAACGGTTAATTCTGATAAAGAAGCTCTCTCCTTTGTCACAACAGAATTGTTAGTTTAAAAACCTCTTTCTGGTTGGGAATTTACATTCAATAACGACAGACATGCTTTAACCACTCTAGAATAAGTAGGGTATTTTATATAACCACCAGCATCTTTTATATTGAAAACTGCATTCCAATATTTGCAGATATTTTGATCATTATCATAATCATTCACAATCAAAGTCACATGTAAAGAATCCACTCTTCATTCATCTTATCACAATCTGAAGAAGTTTTATTCACATGAGGAATATGTTGAATTAATCTGCTACATGAACTCCTAGACTCTTCCTTTTTTTCTATTATAAGGAGACAAACACTGGAGATCTTTGAGTAAAGGATTTGTTATAGGAAGTTTTTGAAGCAAATGCTTTGAAGTTGCTATGTAGCAGCTTCTAATACTTTGTAGAAATGTTGTTTTATCAGTAAGTTCTTCCAGCATTGCTTTTGCACCATTACCTACTTCAATCTTGTTTAAGTTTAACCATTTTTTTCCTGAATCAACATTAATTTGTAGCAACTTTACTTCATTTTTTTCACAGATTTCTTCTGGGTTTAATAATTTAAACATTATACTGCGAACAAGTTCATTTAACTTACTATACATCACATGTACTAAAAGTTCGACTTTTTGCATTTGAAGTAAATAAGGTTCAAAAGTTTTACAAAAGAAATGAGGAATGATAATCTTCCCTTCTTGCAGGAGATAGCTTGAAAAATTGATGAATATCTATAGCAAATCCATCAATATTACAATCAATTTTATCAATACCCTTACGCAGTGCTCCTGGATTATGTGTAAGCAACATATACCCAAATCAATTAGTACTGGTAAACTTTGCTTACTCAGTTCACTATTTATTTGCTTTAAAACAGCTAAATTAACTCTTGGTCCATCCATTGACAACTGCATTAATTTTTCTAAATTCAAACTATTATTTTGAATAAAACTTAATAAAATTTTTACAATTTTATTGGCTTCAGCATGCCCTAAAAAATGTGATTCGAGGTAACAAATGACATTTTTACAATGTTTATCAGACCAATATGAGATGTAAATATCTAACTGTTTCTTTATTTCATTAAGTAAAACAAAATATCATGTTAAGTAAAACAAAATATGAAGTGCCGATATCCCGAAACAAAAGAGTTTTGAAATACGGACCTAATCCAAAATTAATCATATACCTGACTTTTTTGTCATATAATTTGAGATTTTTTGCTATGGAGGAATCATCAAAAATTTCTCCGTAAATGTTAGCTAAACCATTCAAAGATGAAAGAGAATAATTATTTTTATTGCCACCAAAACTAAAATGGTTTCAGCTTTAATGGTTTTCTCTGATGTCGTTTTGGGAAGCCATGATTTGTTATTCACTATTACAGTCGATATCGAGGATTCAGGTGAAGTTGATGACTTGATAGTAAATAGTCTTTGATTCTTGTAACAGTTCCCAGCTTTCTTGTGTTTTAATCGATCTGCATGCGCAAGCACTTGTCTAAAACCCATATTTGAAACACTGAATTTGCTTTTGCTTACGAAGCACTCCACAAAATGAACATCGTCAACACTTCGGCACCATGTCTTGATTAGGCATTTATTCCCATCTTCCAGTTCCAACCATTTGTCGGAAAATTTCGTTATCCTTGGCATTTTTTAAAAAAAATTGTTTTCAAAAAAGAAAATTCTGAGCTTGCTAATAAAAATGTTTCAAAACACTCATCAAAATCTTTCAAAATAGCACGATAAGCATTTCAAGCATGCGCATAAACGTAGGCCAATAATTCTCACAATTTCGATATCATTGTAAATAGTTGTGCACTACTAAAATCAGAATCTTTGTCTGTAAAGGCACAAAATAGAATTTAATGGTAAACCCAAACCTAAATTTTTTTGACTTCAGACATGCGTGAACAATGGCTGAAAACGAGGCGGAGACGAATGTATGGCAACCCTATTTCCGGTTTGAAAGAGAACAAAAAAAGGGGGAAATTTTTCTCTTTCTTTTTGCATAGAAAGCAGTTGAAAGAAAAAAATATATTCCACTGAAAGAAAAATTTACAACTGAAAAATATAAAATTATTAATTGAAATTAAACTTTCAAAAGAATGTAATAAAAAATTAAGGAATTCCAGGATTTATTTTGAAAAATAAGGACATTTCAGGACGTTTTTTAAAAAATCAGGAATTTCAGGAATATCAGGACAACTCCGAGCCCTGTAGTATTCCTGTAACAATTTTTCCTTAAATTGTTTACTCAAGTTATTAAAGAAAGGATGAGTAAATACCTTATTGAAAGGTTTCATTCAACTTTCTCCACACAAGAAATTTAATGGAATTTATAAACTTCCTTTAATTATTTTTTGGTTCATTATATTCAAATTTTCTTGAATGATTCACATTAAAAGGAATTTAGTTGATAAAAATTTGTGGAGTTTAATATTTATCATATCAATACTTATCAAAATGAAAATGAACAATGAAACTTAGATCATGTTCATCAGTGAGATTTGATTTGACTGCATATATTCCAACAGCAAAAGGTAGATTTAGATTTAATTGCCAATAAAAATAAAAATACAATAAATTTTAAAGTACTCAATAACTTATTAAAAGAAATTATACTGAGGATTTCATACCAACAAGAATTTTTGCGGCTGGATTATCAACACCGATTGATCTAAGAATTGTTGCTCCATCATTAGTTAATTCAATTGTACTAGCTGTTCTTCGTGAATCTGACACCAAAATTTTATCCTATAAAAATTGACAGTTATTCATATAAAAGGATAAAGATTATAAAATAAGAAACATTAATGCCTATTGTATATACCTTTAAAGAAATTGCTGTTTATGATTTCATTATTTGTTTTCAATTGACAATTTAAAACAGTTTGTATCCATAGTTGGGGAAAAAACAGATTTATCTTTTTCCTTTGATTTACAACTTTAGTTCAGTTGTTAAAAACATTTCAAATTTTTTCATTTATCAATTTTCAGAGCTTAATCTAAATTAAAATAATTAAAGAAATAATAATTTAAAAATACAGTTAATATGAATTTTGCTGACTTGAACTACCAAAATAAGTAGTTTTAAATTAATTATATTTGAATAAAACAAATAACATACAATGTTTATCTCAAAAATAATTTTAACAAGTCTTAAAAACCTTGATGAAAATGTGCTTTGGGTACCCTGCTTGGTATGCTTTGAAAAACACCGTTGCTATGGCAATGAAGAAATAAACAATACTTTTTATGAATTGTATAGCAAAAAATACACTGAAATATTAATAAAAATTTGTTTTTATTAATTCTTCAAATTCACTCCTCTGGAGGTTGCCATAAAAAGGGCATTAAGGATGAAAAACGTCCAGGTTACCATGCTTGGCGTGTTTATCGTCAAGTAAGAGAGGAAAGTGACCCAAACCGCAATTTAGCCAAAGCCTTAAATGAGGAAAAAAATTACTTAAAATATATGGCCAATAAATACCAAGTATCACTAAAAACAAATATATTTTCATAATCTACTGATGGTAAGTTTTACAAATGTCTACAAAAATAGGGATAATTATAAATTTAAGAATTTTTTGATGGAAAATTAATTAAAAGTATTAAAAAATCATTATTTTTATAAAAAAAAATATCAGGAAAACATACAAGAGAAGAAATTTGGTCTTTCGAGAGAAATAAAATGAAATATTTAACATATTTATTTTACAAACATTATACCATATTAAAAGTAATATAATGGAAGATACTGAACAAAGGATTTTCAATATTTTAATATGGATAATAAATTACAAAGGAATAACAATTAATAAATCAAGATGACAAAAATATTGAGTTTTCTAAAAAATAATTATAAACACTTAATTTCTTACATAAAATAACTATTTAATTAAAAAATTTTAAAAAAAATCTCTGAAACAATCAAAATGTACAGCTATTACAATCAGTGTCTGTAATTAATTAAAATATCTGTGCTTTCACTTACTCACATATTGCTTTAATTTGTCCAGTAGAAGATACAAGTAATTCCATTAAACAGTATTTATTTTGTTAATGAATGTTGATTTTTTGATAAAGAGTATCTTATTAATAGAAACTAGCTTAGGACCTATAATTTTGCTAACACACAAGTTTTTGAAAAAATTTGTTTATGCGAATAAATCAGTAAATAAAATTTTTCATAAAATCCACTTTATTATAATATATCTAAAATCAGTAAAATTAAAATATTATTTCAGCATTTTCTATACATTTAATAATACTTCAATGTCTTATTAACTTTACAAACTGTTTACAATTTTTTTTTCTTTCATTGATAAAATATTTAAAGTACATTTTCTTCCTTCAAAAAAAAACTTTAATACTTTTTCATTTTGACTATCAATGAACTGCAATCAATGTTGTCTTCCTCATTAAAACAAGAACTTATCATGAAAGTACATTTAGAAATAACATACTAGAAAAAGCCTTTAAAATCAATAATTATAAAGAGACATTCAGTGCACTTTTAATTTTATATATATATATACATATATATTTATTTATTTTAACACTTCAATTATAAATTCCTCTTAACAATGCAATTGTATATTCCTCAAATTAATAAATTTATTCAATACTAAACAACTAGAAGTTAAGATAATTGTTATAAAATCATATAAAAAAACAAAGTATTGCTTTAAATTACTTTAAATTACCTTTAAATTCCTTTAAATTACTTTAACGTACTTAATTTACCTTTAAATTACTTAAATTACCTTTAAATTCCTTTTAATTACTTAAAAATCCTTTAAATTACTTTAACGAAAATAGCAAAATGTTATACTTAATAAAATCAGTATTCAAATAATTCTTATTTTTGGTCCATCTTACCATTCCTTTAGGACCTAAGGTAGATTTTAATAGGTCACCAATAGCAATTGATCCATAAATACAAGACAATCTAGCATCTTCACGTTTTTCTTCTTCTGCATCACCTTTCAAAACTCGAACAGGATTAAGAGATGCAGTAGCAGCCTGAAAATGTAGTAAATTATTAGAAGTTTTATGCTAAAGAAAATATTATAGATATTAACTGATAAAAATACTTGTAATTTAATAATACTTAAAGAATATGTGCAAAAATAAATGTAAAATAGATACAATTACAAAATATTAAGTAACATACAAAATTGTATTTTTAATTATTAAAAAATTAAAATTGCTATCTTATTTTTTATAATTAAATATTCAAGATATTTCTGCTATATGGCAGAATTACAATCTAGATGCTTATAACTTATATTAAGATTACAATATTTACCTATATATAATAGCACATTGGATTAAAATGTCATTTTCTAAACATGTAGGTATTTAACATTTGCTCTGACGAAAGTGCAATCCATAGAAAGCATTGTCTCAAAGAGGTTGAACTTTTACTTGTTTGTGAAATGTATTTTATTTCTTTTCTACCATCCATTAGAAATCCAATAATGGTACAGTTAAAAATAAATATCACACACACAGCTAATTATTTTTAATATTTCTGTACTCTTATATCAAATATTTTCAATAAAATTTTACTTATCTGAATGTTATCTTTCTTTATCTGAATACTAATCTAGATGCTTATAACTTACAGTAAGATTGCATAAATATTATAATCTTAATATAAGCATCTAGAGTAGAATTCCAATGCAATGACCAAGTAAAAGTAGAATGTAATAAATAGGCAAACAAACAATTCAAAATTCCTTTACTGGATTTTCTTTGAGAAATGTGCATTTTATTACAGAATGTTGATTTTTTTTTATTACCATAGGAGATTTTAATATAAAGCATCAAAAAGGCATGCTTATAAAAAACTTTTTCTTTCACTTTTTAAATATGATTAAGGTTAATTTAAAAAATTTCATTGAAAACTTTGTCAAAAATGATAAAAGAAAACCTAAAATAATTAACTTAAATTTAAAATTCCTGAATATAACAAATATGATTTCGTGTTATTTGAGAAAAATAAATGATATACCTAAAAAATAAATGAAAAAACATTTTCAAAAGGATAATGGCAATAAACACCTGGTTATTAATGAAAATACTTTTATATTAAAAATATTACAGTAAAACTAATGTAATATTAACTAATAAAAAGTAAAGTATTAAGTAATTGGAAGTAGTAAGTAATTAAAAAGTTTTAATTAAAAGTAAATAAAGAATCTAGATTATATGCAGAGAAGGATTCAGGCTATCTTTTGAATAATTACTTTCATTTTACTATATTAATATCTAGAAAAATAACTAGGAAATGTAAACATTTTATTGCATACCAAAAAAGGTAAAAGCATTAAAATAAAAATTTAGAATGAGCTATGCATAAATATTTTTATGACAAGTGGTATCAAAATTTGTAGTTTATTACCAAATCATCTTCATTAAAGATAACTTAAGTATTATAGATATATATCAGTTAATCTTCGATGATACCTTGTTTCAATTTCATTCTAAAAATTTGTTCGTAAGTATAACTCCAAACTTACAATATCTAACAAATAATGAAAAATTTGTAGATACAAATTAAAAAAAAAAGTTCTTTGGATCACTAGCAGCTGAAATAAAATCATTAGATTTTTTACATATTTTAACCAACTTCCACAAGACAATAATTTTCATACAAAAGTCTGTAGATCATTATTAAAACTCAGCTGTGGCTACATGCCATTGATTGGTTATCCATGGTTTAAATGAGCCATGATGATATAGTAATTAATAAAGTATAAGAAAAAATTTCTTAAATAAGAACATATTTTCTCATTTGGTTTAATACAGCTTGTAACAGAAAATTAAATTATTTTAGTAAAAAACCTTATAGCTGTTGTAAATATCTAAGTGTTGTTACCTTCCACAACAAATAAATTTCATAAAGTAATCCACATTTTAAAAAGAGGATGGTTAAGCTGAAACTCTGGTGAGGAAACAATTTTTAATTAATATTTACTATAACATTCAATTTCATAAAACTTAAAACTTTAGGAAACAATATAACAAAGAAATTAACCCTTAAGAATTATTATCATTCTAATATATAGTGAAAGTTTGGTTTAGTTCATAGCTTAATAACCAAGTTTAGCAAATAAAGGGTATGTTTAAACAGGATTGATAGTTTGAAATAATTTTGGAACAGCTGTGTATCAATTTTTCATATCATATCAATTCTTGAGTTTAATGATATTTTTGGTGGATTTCTTTGTTTATCTGGCAACCTGGTTTTTATGACATCATAGAAATAGACAACACGAGTTACATACAAAATTCTATTTTGGCAACCCTAGTATTTACATCATTTCAAAGAAATTTAGAACATTTCGTTCTATTTTTGTATTTTAATTAATATTCTTACATTTACTTTTTTAAAATCTTAATATTTCAAAATTATATATTTACATTTTTTATTCATAAGATATTTTATTTAGATGTATAAGCTTTTTTTCAGGAATTTATAACGATTACGACATCTTAGATGCATTATATTACCTTAGCAACATATTTTTCATCGGAAAAAAAAATTCAGAAATTGGCATGATTGATTACATGACATCTGTGGTATAATTACTAAAATGGTGTAAACAACCATGTCTGAAGGGGAAATAATCATTGAAAGACATTTTGATAGCAAGCAAAAGTGCTTATTTGTGTATGTAAAACTACTGTTTTCTCAAATATATTTGGTGGCATTTATTCATTAGCAGATATACCACATATTTCTTTGTTACCAAATGTGATTCTAAAAATTTAGGTAAAAATTTACTGCCAAAGGTGATCTATGGTTACCCTTGGCAACTTTTTCAAAAAGTCGCTAAAAATCAATATTTTGCACAAGTGAGGTCTAAAATTAAACAGAATACATGCGATTGGTCACAATTGGTTGGGTTGCCAAAAAATGCTATTTATTGCCAAATGTGAAAAAAAATTACACCAAGGGTGACCATACAGTAAATCTTAGCCAAAATTTATATCTTTCTTTCAAAAGGATAAATGATTTGAGAGATTTCATTATATAAAGCAGTTTTTGATACAACTCCATTAGGCTCCCATACAATTCTCATTGGAACAGGAAAAATAATCACAGTTATTGTTTTAGATATTTGCACAGTGTATTGATTAAAAAAGGTTTTTATTTTTAGAAACTACTAAAAAATAGCATAATCATTTTACTTACATTCCATAAGTCAAATAATTATCATTTATTAACAAAACTCATTTAAACACCAAAGTTTATTTCTGACAGACACAGCTAACAATTGCTTTGATGATCAACTATGGAGGTGTAATGTAGTACGATGCTTTTAAAATAGAACTCTTTATTTAAACTACATGTTATTGGAAACACATTTTTTTTGTACTAATATAATCATATTAGCTTATGTACCCCAGTGTATAATAATGACAGTATATTAAAAATAATATATTTTTTCCATGGGGGGAAAAGCAAATAATCTAATTAGCAAAATAAATTTAATAGATTTTAATTTTTGGGAAATATTTTGTTTCTCTTATTCTTTTAAAATAATTTTAAGAATAAAATAAGAGTCATGGAATCATAAAATTTTGCTTCTCTTGTAAATTTAAATTAGGAAAAATGAAATATGAATATAAACATAAGGCAATAGTAGCTTTGGTAAGTTGGTAAACATAAGGATAAATAAAATTTCTATACATAGCCCAGAGTGTAGTATGTTGAGTTCTGTTATTTAGATAAATACTATCAAGGGGAAGACTTCATAATTTAAAAGCAGGGACCAAGCTGAAAATACCTAAAACTGTTAATCTGCACTTTAGGTCCCCTACTTCGCCAACTCACGAATTTGAAGCGTTTTCTTGCGCATGCTTAATAATTACTAGTGCTTTTAGCCTTTTCATTGGTCGCTAATTAAATTTCACTTTGAAATAGCTGTAGAATTTTCGCCATGGCATCGGTGTTTTTGAAAACGCGCCAAGGAGGGGACCTAAAGTGCATTTTCACCCCTAAAACTTAATCAGCAACTCCTAGAGGTATTATTTCAGTTGGAAGACATTATCGGGCCAAAGCTTATTTAATATGCCTCACCACTTTCAGCGAAAAAAACAGATCACGGATTAAGTCAGGATTTGAACTCACAGATAATAAAAACTATGTCTTAACTAACCAAGCCATCATTGTCTTCTTGAATAACACATTATCATTAAATTTCACATAAAATTTACATATCATAGAGAATTTTGAAGATTTCCCTCTGCAGTAACTTTCAGGCACATGAGAACTCGTTGAACAAGACTTCCACTTCAATGTGGCTTCCTAAACACCATAGGACGTCCAAAATAGAAGTTGAAGCAATAAACTGTGCTGAACTATACACCACAATACTATCAATTAAGCAATCATACTGGCAAAGGATTTTAAATAGGAAAAACGTGGTTCAAGGTTAAAAAATAAAGTGTTAGGAACCTCTTCCAGGTGAAAATGCGCTTTAGGTCCCCTACTTGGCGCGTTTTCAAAATCGCCTATGCCATGGCGAAAATTCTACCGCTATTTCAAAGTGAAACTTAATTAGCGACCAATGAAAAGGCTAAAACAAAAGGGTAATTAATGAGCTTGCGCGAAAAAGTGCATAACATTCGCGAGTTGGCGAAGTAGGGGACCTAAAGCGCAATTTAACCCTCTTCCATTCCAAGAAATCTGTTATATATGAAGATTACTAGGAATTTATAAATACTAATATAGTACAAAAATTTAAATAGTACGATTCCACAGATTTGTCACAGATTGAAAAGAATTATGTGAAACAATTTTTAAAGTAGAACTAACTATTAGTTTTCCAGAAATTACATATATTCTAAAAGAACATATTGCATACAGAAAGAAACGAAAATCCATTAAATGTCTGTGAATTACATAGTTATGAATAATCTCGGTAAAATCGTGGGCTCAGAAACTGGCTGACATGTAAAGTAAAAAAAAGTATATAAACACGAGGTAAAATAACTTAATACGAATGACAAAATTTAAAGAATTTATTATTTTGAAAACTTCAATATAAGAGCAAAAAAGTTTTTGACAGCAGTTATTGCAATTTTGATTAACAGATGTACACGATGCGGCAAATAGTCAAGTCATGATAAACCGGCGCACGTGTGTTAACTTGCAAGCAAAACTTGCTCTTAATAGCAAGATAAGCATATAATTAAAACTACATATGATCTATGCATTATAAAGTATTCTTATTAATTATTATTTTTATGTTTTACATACCATTATAATTCTCAATAATCAATTTAAGAGAAGGAAAGTTCAGCAAACAAAACCAATGGTGCTTTAAAGCTAGATGTTGCCACATGAAAGAAAGAAGACAAAATATAAATATATAAAAATGTATAGAGAGTAGCAAAGAAACTAAATAAACAATTTTTTTTTCCGTTTTCAAATATAAAAGAATATAATTTTTAGTCATTTTAGGAAGCAATCTAGAATGGTCTTATTTTATTGAATGTACATTATTTTATTGAATTTCAGATTTACAGAGTTGATCAATCTTAAAGTGTATATCAATCTTAGAGTGTTTTTCATCAACATTTTAAGAAATTTGTCGTATCCTTATTTTCTCAGCAGTGAAAATTCAATTTAAGTTTTAGTATGGAATGTCGTCAGGTATTTCGAACCTGCTCGAAATCCAAAATTGCTGTGCATTCCATCCATTTTCTAATGCCAGGATAACATTAATGACATTGCTTCATCATCACGTAAGTTTCTGTCACGATACTCAATATGCCTGTATAAACAGTTCGTTTATGATAATCATCTTATTATATAGAGAGTACAGAATGGAAAATCCAACGAAAGCAGAGATGCTTTATTCTTAATGAGTAGGACATTTATAAAGTATTTAATCAACAAATTTTTTTGCCCATGATTATTGTCTAGCTTGCAGAAAGAGAAAAGGTGAATATGAAATCTGACAAGTCTTTCTTAATCAACCAGAAACTACTGGAAGTGGTCATAATGTTTTGGCTTAAGAGCCAAAACATTATGACCACTTCCATATTTTGATATTGAGCCCGCCTGAGTGTATAGTATACTAGCGTGATCCAGTAAAGTAATTATTTTTTAATTTATTCGCAAGAATGTGAAGCATTAATTCTGTAATATCATGTTCATTTTATAAGGCTACTGATCTAAGTGACTTTAATAAAAACCAAATGTGACGACCAGAAGATTTGATATGAAATCTTCCAAAACTGCTTTTCTGATTGGCTGTTCATGATCTGTCTTTGTGAGCATCTATATCAAATGGATGAATAAACATTACACGAGTGACAGATGACGATATAACAATATCGGATGCCCACACATCTTGAACGACACTATTGGAATATTAAAAGCTACCTCTCTTCATAAAATAAGATCAAAAGCAAACAATACAATCCAGTTAACGACCTTATATAATGTAGATATTACATTCTTCCCAATTAATTTTATATCGTTCCCACTGGACTACGTGTCTTCCGGGACATCTAAGTGGATTCACTGTCAAACTAAGATGATGGTCATAATATTTTGACGTTCAGCGAAAAATTCTTTTATAGTTGAGCACTACAAAGGACCCAAATCGGCGATGCAGTGCTATAACTGCCAGAGATTTAATCCTATTTCTGAAATGTGCCACATGGTGCCATGATGTGTTAAGTGCTCTGATTTTCATAACACACATGAATACCCGGTAGATAGAATTGAGCAACCCAAGTGTTGCAATTGTTCAACTTCCTATACAGCAAACTGCAGGGGATGTAATGCATTCCCAAAGCCTAAAAGCTCTTTAAAAAAATCACCAAAAATCAAATTTTGCAAATGCAATTCGACCAAGAGTGTCAAGTTACAGTACCTCCATAATCCCCACTCCTTCTTGTGAACCGAACTCATCTCCCGCTGATCTTCCTTCTGGAAGTGAATTCCACGGACTTACTGTCTCTTATGTTGGAAATTAAAACCATTTAATGGCACACCTATTCGAGAGCTTCTCATAGAGTTGAAATCAATTGAGTCTCCTATGGATAAGCTTTTTAAGCCCACAACCTATTTTCATGCCTCTAATAAAAAAAATCTATCACTTCTATGTAATATCATTAAATAGCTAATTTTTTTTTATGTACTTAATATTTAAACTAAATAGTACTTCAAAGAAAATAGTTAAAATAAATAATTAAACAATAATTTTTTTCCTGGATTTTACTCACTATAAGTAAATTCACATAACCACTCCCCTTAAGAATATTTAACCAATAATATGCCACTTCACTACAATTATAGATCGCCACATCTTACTAAAAGAGCCAGAAAAGGGTAAGAGTCCCTTAAACGTAGGCACCTCAAAAAACAGGCTCTGCTGGCCGAAATTTTGGTGTAAAATTCTATTTTAAAATCTTGTATTACATTTGTTGTCTGTTTAAGCAATTTAAAGCGCATAGTTTTTAATATCACAAAAAATGCGATAAGGAATTCTTGTTATTTATTCATCAAGAAAGGAGTTTTCTAAGAGTATAAGACTCTGTTTCCCAAGCAGAAGGTGAAAATATCATGTATTTGGCTGTGATTATAATATAATGCCTTTATAAAGTGTCATTCCCTTTTTTTCATTTTTCTAATTCTTTTAATGTTTAGGCAATCAATATTGATCCTTCAAGTTTCAAATTTAGTATTATAATAGTTTAGTGCTATGATAATTCCAATTTAGTTCTACAATTAGTTTCATAAACCCAGCCTTTAAAGAATTTTACAGAGGGTATTAGCACATTTTTTTAACCATTTCGATAAAGAATTTTTAAAAAAAATAAATGTATTAGAATAAAAATGTTTGGCAACAGCTTATGTTTTTTAAATGAGAAATATCGTCTGCTACCTTTAAATTTATTCTTCTTTCAAAATGTCGCACATAAACAAGCTTTGGATTGAAAGATATATTTTTGCGCTTTCCGAAGAGAAATCTTCTTATTCCAAAATTCAAAAACATTGTGAAGAGCATGATATTAAAATTTTCTAAGTACAAAATAAGCAACATTATTAATAGGACAGATAAAAACTGTCTATCATTATTTCTGCATGGAAAAATACTCCAAACAAATATCCGAAAAAGATACGTACTGTTTCGAATGTTTCTAAAGTGAATCGCTAGTAACAAGAGAAAATCCGGCAACACAGAAATCAGTTGTAAAGTCTTTAGATACATCTGTAGCAACAATAAACAATATAATAAACCACGATTTACAATTTAAAAAAGCTAAAAAGCATAATGTTCACCAGAGCTTTTACCGAGACATTTGGCTCAACACAAAACATTTTGTAGAATCCTGTATGAAAACCATTTAACAGGAGATAAATGGAAATACATAGTGACTCTTGATGAAGCATGGGTTTACCTAAATGACTGCAACAAGAAAAGATCTATTTTCTATAGAAAACGAAGAGAAATAATTTTCAAACCTGATTCCATCAATGTAAAGAAAGTTTCAGTAAGAAGCTTATGATTGTTACAAGTTTCTCCTACAAATGGAAATTAAAAATAAGAAGATTGGAAAAAAATGTTAAAATCAGGTTATTATACTAACAGGATGATTTACAGTTTAAGAATCTACGTCCAATATTTACAGAAGAAATTCTACTTCTCCATCCCAATGACTTTCAAAGAGGAAAATTTTATCAAGACAAAGCTACAACTCATACTTCGAATACTACCATTGATTTCTTGAAAAAAAATGAAGACTAATACAGATATTCCATACATACCTTTGGTTTGTCTAAAATAGCTCTTTCTAAACGCAAACTCACCACGATAAATGGACTCTGAAAAGTAGTGGAAAAGGAATGGAAAGCAACACTCCTGGAAATTTTACGAAAAGCTCTACTATCATGGAAATCACGATGAAGACTTATATTCCAGAAAAAAAGCTATCAGATCGAACATTTACAAAAACAGTCTTTACATTTTAAACATTAATAAAACGGCCCCAAAGTCGTTCTAAAAATGTGTTAATACCCTCTGTATATTGCAAAGAGTAAGACATAATTTTTTTTTTATATATGTTTCAATATTTTCAAAAGTAATTTACATGTTTCAGTGGAACTTTTGCCGCCCAACCTGTCTAGTGGTTAGAGTACCTGACTACAGATGGGTGGGACCTGGGTTCGAATCCTGGCTCGGGCATGGATTTACTTTCTCTCTCACTCTTTCTTGTCTTTGTCCTTTCTCTCTTGTGTGTGAATGGTTGTCTACCCTATAAACGGATACCTATGGCATGTGTGTACTGAGGAAGTCGGAGGACTCCACATCAAATATGGTTCAGTTGGAAAAGTGGAGCAGCGCACCCCATATTGCTAGCCTGGCTGCCACACGACAACAACAACGGTGGAACTTTTCATGAAGTTTGAAAGACTTTATTAAGTTTATATCTCATCACTGTGACATACATAGAAGAAAAAAAATTTTCTAAATGAACAGTTTTTAAAATAAACGGTCATATTTAAATTATATTTCATAGAATTTAATAGAAATGGAGTTCTAGATAAAAGTACCCATGCATTGGTTCAAAATTTATTTATTTTAATTCTAAATATTTTGAAAAGTTCAGTTTGGTTTTTGTTAAAAGGATGATAAACGGAACACCCCATCAGAAAATAATTTTATCTTTATCCAAATTTTATTTTCTGAATCTTCTAAAGCACGATATAGATTGGGGATTTACTGATTATATTATTAGGTTCTAAAATTTTTCCAGTTCTATGGTATATTCTGCAATTTTTTTTAACATAATGTTTGCAATATGTGTGCAAAATCCAATTACATTTTTGAAGCTCTTCAATTTTTTTCCTTTCTAATGCATGAACATTCAAGCAATTCCATCAAGTCGATCTTCGATGGAATTTCTGCTCAGCAAAGGTCAGATGAAATTTATGGTGCGAGTATAATTTTCAATCTGTAAATTTTGCTGGTAGAAATTTATGTAGTGGAGTACATAGAGGGACGTCTTATTGTTTTATCATTGTTTGACTTTTTATGGTTGAATATTATTTATATTTCTTGTTTTCTTATTATGGTCATAAGTTATTATATGGCATTAAAAAAAATATTAATATTCTTGCAAAATATTAATAATTAGATTAGTGATGACATCATTCTCGTAACTGGTATGTAGCCAGTACATGATAAGAGGGTATTTGCATAATAGATATTCAATTGGGGCCTATGTCCAACCACTCAGGTGGCGTGGAAAGCAGGTTACCATTTCAGATGTCAACCTAGCCACTCTATCCTGGGTTAAAGCCACGTGTTAATGTACTGTGATTAATAGATTCGATTGATATAAATAATCAGTTGGAAGCCTGTTGTAATAACCTTACTTAATTTTTAATGGTTAACTTTATTAATTTTATAACTTTAATCAATCAAAACAAATTTTCATGAGTGAGTTTCCCCCCCCCCCCAAGAATTATAGAAACATTAACTTTTTTATAATTGTTTTGAATAGAATATCTATTCTCGGCGTTTTTTTTTAAGCAATCCTTATCAATGTAACATAAATCTATTTTCCAATAATGAAAATCCATAAATTCCAGTGTTAAATATTGAATCTATTTAGTACAATGTTAAAAATATTTATTATTTTCAAAAACTATAAAAATATTCAATACTTTTTGAAGAAAATGTTTAATTTTAATTGCATTATTTTTAAAATTTCATTGAAATAATAATAACAATAATAAAAAAATTGGTGACATGAAAACAGCAGCTATTTGGGGAATAATAAAGGAGAATAAATATCATCACTTTTCATTTTATCAAATTATAAATGATTACAAAATAGGATTGTTTAATAATTGCAGATATCTGTAAATTGTAAGTAAATTGAAAACAATGGTAATTAAAGTAAATTTACTACAAGACATTTTTCCTTTAAAACTTTTGAAATACAAACATAATTACTTATCAACATAAATCTTTTTTTAATTTTTTTATAATATTATTGAACATAATATTTACAATTCTTTAACTTTTTTAATATCAAGAATACTAATAAATATTCTTGTGCAACTTATATAATAAAACTGATACGTTAGCAGTTTTTGTAATCTGATACATAATCTGTTTTCTGAAACATCTTTCCTACCAGATTTAGAAATCCGGTATGAAAGCATTATTTCAAATATTTTGAAATAATGCTTGAATACTTCTCGCTTACAGTATCAGGTATTTAAATATTGAATTTTTTCAGGGTTTCCACCTACCACAATATTGTGGGTCCATATTTCATGATGAGTTTCTACAACCAATGACCTTCTCTCTCATCTTCACTTACATATCAAAGTAATAAAACTGTTATCATTCAAATAAATAATTTATTATTAGCGTTACAGTATTTTGTGAACGAATTATGAAAATAATTCTACGAAGATATTTACAGCTGTAACAGGCTTGCAGTAGAGGAAAATTCATTAAGGAATTATTTGAAATTAATTAGTTATTTAAAGTTATTAGTTAAAGCATATTTGCGAGCTGTACAACACTAATGTTGCACAGTGTCCTCTTTTAACACTACTGACACTAATCAAAGATTGAAACAAACGATGTTTCAGTGGTGAGCAGTACCTTCCAATAAATAATGGGCACCTTGATTTTGTGAAAACTATGATGTGAAAAAATAATGATATTTTTTATTTTTTAAGAATGCTTACTAATTACTTAGTTTTTTCAAAACACTGTTTTGCTCTACGAAAGGAAATTTCACGGATAGAAAAACTAAAAACAAATCGAATCACGTGTTGAATGCTTGAAAATTCTCTTATATCATAAAATCGTTAAATATTGAACTCAGATTTCCCTTCACACGCATTCCAAAAAATTTCCGATCAGCGGCGTATTGGGAAATGAGTAAAGATGTTGGCTCTAATGGGAAAAATATACATTTTAAATAACTGAAAAAAAAAATAAAAAAATCTACTTTAATAATAATTTTTTTAAAAAAAAACTGTGGGAAATACAAGATTGTGTTTTTAAAAAATAATTTATGGTAGTAATTGTAGTAAATAACGTTGTTTTTTAAATTACAGTGTGGAAATCTAAAAAGAAAGGGGAATCTGATGCCCTATATATTTTTCTTCATTCCACAGTTATTCATAGACGATTATTTAAATCGAGGGAAAAGCAGCTCTATTCTTGAAGCAAATAGAATTTCTGAATGCTGTGTTGTATCGCTTACATTAATTACACTGAAGAATAGCCAACATTAGAGAGAGCGCAAATAATTGTTAATTACTATTTAAATTCAGTACAAATGCTGGAATGAAAAGTTTGGTGTGGAACATAATTTTCATTTTATTTTTTGATAAAAGGATTTCTAATATTTGAAAATAAATTAAATGTGTACTAATTAAATTAAATGTTTAAAATAAATTAAATGCCCAGTTGAAATGATATACCAATGATTAAATGATACACATGGATGGCTGAATCACGGTTTTAAATTACCTACAAGGATCATGGTAAGCGATTAATATGTTGATTGGCCCCATATAACGGATAATTTAAAAACGTATTAATGATTTTTAGCACTCATAGCATATTAATTTTACAAAAACAATATTTCATATTTAAAATGTACCATATTTAAAAGTTCCGAAGAAGAAAACTCCCAAGCACTTATCCTAATAGATATACAAGTAAAAAACAGAAACACAGTATCTGTCTCACGTTTACAACTATAGGTGGTATCGAACCTGGAACCTGGCAGGATCTTCGTAAAATTAATTATTTATCTAGGTGACTTACATAGAGAGGAATTGATTTTCTTTGTTTTTCTGGATCCAAATTAGTGACTTGCAAGATAAGGAGTATACGTTGTATATTCCTTTCACTGGTGTGTATTTAAGGAAAAAGCCAATTGTATAAGTTGATACTATTTGTAATTCAATATTAAACCCAGGTAGTCGATTATATCATTAGAAAGGGTAGAATTCATAATAAGAGGTAAATTTAGCAAGTGTGATACTTAATTCACACCATCCAATTGGAATGGTGCTGGATCTCTTCATATATTTGTGTATGGATCAGTAAATAAGAAACACTAAAAATGTTAACACGTTGTTATAACAATTAAATAAAATTTTGTATACTGCTTTATGATAATAATATTTAAGGTTCTTTAATAATCATGATAATTAATTAAAACATTTTAGTGTTTTATGTCATTAATTATATATAAAAGATATTGCTATATATCTTTTGTAATTAATTTTTATACTAATAATAAAATAAAAGTATTGCAACGTATTTTATTTTATCATTAATAAAAAAACACAAAATTTAATTGCTGTATTTTACCCATTTTTAAATGTTATTTTTCTATAACAAATACCTATTTTGTTAGCTAATGTTAAAATTATTCCTTTATAAAGAGCATCAATAAAGAATAAATTGCTTTTAACTCGGAATTACGCATCACTTAAAATGTGAGAGCATTCAATGCATTCGGCTTAGTGAAAAATATGCAAATGTAATAAATTATTTTCACGTAATTAGTTTTTTTAATTCATATAGTTAAGGTTAATAAGGAAATAGTACAGCAATTTAAATTTTGGGAAATAATTTATTCATTGTATAAAGTTGAAATTATGATAAACTTTATACGATGAATAAACCATTGTTATGAGGGTTGAAATATTTATTCTGCAACATAAAAACACGAATTTGAGTTAAATAAAGAACATTAATGATTTCCACATATTTTGATTATATTATTTTAGAGGGAATGTAAAAAAATAAATGAGAAATTTTATAATATATAATGTCTTAAATTCAGAGTCTTCTTCTTCTTCGAGTTGGGTTTGTATGTCATTGGACACCTCTGCTTTAATCAGCATTTTGTATCGCAAACTCTAAACCCAATGTAAATTCAGAGTCACATCTTAGTGTATTTTAAAATGTGGAATTTTAGCAATTGCAGGAATAAATAATTCAGTATTCTTTATTGTCTCTAGGTGGCAGCACTACATTTTTCGAGACATTTTGTTTTTCTTCGTAAGATTATCTTATTGAATTTGGTCTAATACTTACAAAAATAAATTACAGTAAGGATATTATATATGAAATAATTTTATTTCATTGTATTATTAGTATAATTCAAGTTTAAAATTTTAAAAGTTTTAAATAAAAATAATATTATATTTTTTTAATAATATATATTTAATAATATTATATTTTTTAAATAGAATAATTCAAGTTATTATGATTTAGTTAATTTATATAGTAACACCAAATTTAATTTGGTGTTACTATTAATTTACTACTCGGTTAATTAAAAATTAAAATTTCCTTGGAATTCGAAACTTGAATAAATAAAAATAATTCTAAAAATGAGTATTTAAAATATTACCTAAATTTATTAAAATTATGCAAAAATGTACAGATGCATCTATTTATTTTATTAAATATGAATTCTTATAACCAAAAATAAATAGTGAAAATTTACAGTTTCGTTACAGAATTATTTTTAAATACATATTATTGACCCTGGAACAATATTCATACTACATGATGTTTTTATATCAAAGGGAGACTTACTTTATTTTATTCTTAAATTTCGACAAAATACGTTATAGTGATTTATTAAAAAATGATAATTTTAGGTAATAGTTTATATTAATCAGTTAACTATTTGTCATGCATTCCTATTACATGTAGCACCAATATTATGTCAGTAGGCTTCATACAATATTCAGTATAATTAATCATTGTGTGTCGCAATGAAATTTATGTTTATTAAAAAGGCGCGAAGTTATGGTTTCGATGAACAGTAAAAGTTGTTTTTACTTCAAGTTTTGATTCTAATATATCAATTATTTTTCAATTTGGAGTTAAATGAGGGAAATAGCTATTAGGTTGTAAATTTTAAATTTCAGTTAAACATTCGTAAATTTGACTTTCTAAATTTTATTTTAATTTCTTTTCTTCTACACTTTTATTGATATTTGCAATAAAAAGTGTAACTGAATTTGTAAAATCAAATTATTAAAATTATTTAGTATGTGAGCTCTGTTTCCTTCCTGTTAAAGTGAGTATAATACCATGTTTTACAGAAAAATAAAATTTCGTGGGAGTAGATATAAATCGAGAGTGATAAAGAGAAGGAATAGTTGATAACAAAAAAAAAAAAAAAAAAAAAAAAAAAAAAAAAAAAAAAAAAGGAATTTAATTTTTTTTTTATATAATTTTTAACATTTTTATAAATTATAAACAAATACGATTTTAATACTTTTATTCAAAGAGAAGATTAAATTTACACGACAAAAAAACTTTTCCTGGCTCCAACAGTGAAAATATCTTGAATTTGGCTGCTATATAAGAAACTACAAATTAAATTTGGATTTGCGAAGATAAACAAACCTAATTTCACTTACAGCTAATAAAATATTTAAAGATTATTATAGACATACACTGGAGACTTTGAATTTAGATAATTTCATGTAATAATTATTACAGAATTAGATAGTTTAAAATAATAATAGTTACAATTGAGGAAACAAAAATATATTTCTTGAATAATTGTTGTATGATTATTATCCCATGTTATTCAAAGAGCCTATAAAATGACTTTTTTGCAAAAATTACTAAAATGTTGTAGTATATTCTTTAAAATGCTCTGTTGTTATGTTAGATAATGTGATCGAATAGTTGTTCTATTGGATCAATATTTTAAAAATGCTCTAATCGTATGCGTCAAGAATTTTGTAAATGACATAGGTTACTTCCCAATTATTGACACTTTAATAAGCTGGAAGCATCCCTATACAAACAAACAATGAAATTATGTGGTGACTTATGGCACTTAAATTGTTTGTCACATAAGTAACACATAGGATGAATTTCGGGAAAAAAATTTATAAATAGGTAGCTTTAATATCCTGTAAAATGGTATGTGTAAATTTAAGTTAATGAAGTAATAAATTCTGCAGTTCTTGAAATTTAAGTATTTAAAAAAATTGATTTTTTATATAGGTAATTGTAAGGAATTTCATTAATTTTCCTTTTCGACATTAAAACTTTGTTAATATTTATCGCTAGATGGCACTACAAGCGATGACATCAAGTGATTAATGACAATCGAACAGCCAACCTGGAACACCCATTTTCAAAAAGTACAGTAACAGTAGCCCCATTTTTAAAAAGACACTCATTTACATGTGCTGTGCTTCGGGAGTTATTGTGCCGGTTCTGCAGCATCTTGTGACATATGTGTTTAAAAAATTATATTCGTTTTTATTTTTTGAGTACTTTTTGTTTTTTAAAAGAGTTGTCTCTGTTACTCTATAATCCAATTAATTCAACTCTTGACAACTTGAAATAAACTCAGAAGAAGGAAGAAAAGAAAAAAAAATATTTTTAGTAGATTTAATTATGTTAATATAATATAAAAGTGCAGATTTAGTATTTAAATTTTAAAGTTTTTAATTTCCCTTCGTAAAGGGGGTAAAAATTATTTCCAACAATGCTGATCAGATACTGGTTTTTTGTCACAAGTAGAAGTGTTTCTGAATTTCTTTTGAAGTGAATAAGTTTTTATGTCTATACGGTTCAATAGTCATTTCTCTAATCATGAGCATGCTAAAAATAAAAATTTCGATGTGTTCAAAATTAAATATAAGAAAAATATTCATGGAGCTGGAAATTCCTCTTTTTTTTTCAATTCCTACTATTAGTTCATATTTTCAATTGTGAATAAAATACTTTTTATTCATCCACTTAAGTTTAAATAAATATTTTCAAACTTTTAGAGTGGAGCGGGGAACTTAATGTACATACAGTTTTTTTCAAATATTAATGCGTTCATTAAATTCAATTAATTAATTTATGTTTGGAACTGAAAAAAAATACAATATAGTGTAGTAGTGCCATCTATTGGCATCAACAGTTTCTATATCTATCTTCACACTTCTTACATTTTTAAATTTATTTTTTTCTATCTTGCAAATGTTTTTAATAATACGAAATTTAATAACCAATTACTTTTTATTAAATTTCGCGTTGCCCATTTTCAAAGCAAGGTTCGATATCATTAATCTAGTCTGTTTGTTTAATTTATTGCTTCGATTATTTTTAGGCTTCGATGAAATTGGATCTGAAAACATGAAGCTTCTACGCCGACGCAATACCAACTTTGCCATTGCAAGACACATTTTTCGTTTCACTATATTGCAAAAAGTCTCTTATAAATCATTTTCATCCATTTTTTTTAAATAAGAAACAAAAATTTCTCTCTCTCACACACACTTACCATCTCACACTAATTTATTTCTAAACCACAAAGATAAGTATTCAAAGGAAGTAATAAAAACTCATTTAAATAGTAATACATAGAATGTATTACATTATTATTGTATTACATTTATACATGATATGTAATACATATAATAAATAAATACAGAGTGATTTTTTTAACCATAAAGTGGTTGTTTCTTTCGTTACAATTGAGATCATGTGTACGTCACTTTATTTTACTTATAATTGGTCTGTAAGTTAAACAAATAATCGTTTTCACCCATAATATTGAATATACAATTTTGTCCACCCAACCAAAACAAGTAAATTTGTCAGTGGGATTTGCTCTTCAGCAAATAGTTGGAAAGGAAATTTTGGCCAATATCTTAGTGGGATTGGTTATTTTATATATTATTGGAGATTTGTATCTCCTGATACCGCTATTAAAAAAATAAATACTTATTAATCATTAAGTAAAGATAAATTTATTTCATATAGCATGTAAAGCGCATTAAATATTAATATTCGATTGTTTATGAAAGCAATAAATAAATCCTAACATCCACTTTATGGTTAGTTTAAATCGGCAAAAATGATTTAAATAGTGTTTCCCCCCCCCCCACAAATTAAGAGCTGTAGTATCTATTTAGACGAACAATAATAACCATAGAACATCGGATCTCATTCACTCTGAGAGGCGGAAAGTAGAACCGCATCAAGTAAGAACAAGTGGCTTTTATTCAAGTGTATCTACCGGTCCATGAGATGAATGATTCGATTCTTTTCGGGCATCTTGGATGTTCAATGTTCTTTGCGTTTGTTATCCTGTTCCATAACTTCTTGAATGACACTTATTCCGCACGAGGTGGTCAGACGTGGCCTTTTCACCAACAAATATGACTGTTTTTTTCCCCTAGGGGCCATGAAATCCTTAGTGTTCGTTACGCTTGTGGATGTAGCGAAAATCATTGTTGTAAAATTAACACGACTCCAGAAATTTTCTAGAAATTACGCCAGTCTTTCATTCGCTGGTGCCAACAGTGCAGTGAAATTCGTGATCGGCATTTTGATCACTTGCTGTGAATTTTCACTAAACATTAAATCATGGTTCAAATTTTGGTATCGCTCATTTGCTTTTCTTGTAAGTTTAGGCTGGAATTCTAAAATATCTCTTTTCTATCTCTCAGGTTGAAATACGCCTTTATGTCGTCTATAAGTTTGCCTGACCTCTCAATTTGTATGCACCTTTTAATTTGTAAAAATGTTGTAGAATCAACCTGTGCATATCCTGCGTATGTATACATTCTATTTTTAAATCGGGACGCAAGGAATTTGCAATATGACGATTATCTACGTATTAATCAGTAATACTCAATCAATCAATAACGCTATTTGATTGAAAATAACACAATCCATCTTCATTTTTTCACATGAGCATATTTGAATGCATATTCATTTTTAAACTTTACATCCAAAAAATCAGTTAATCCCAAAGAATATGTATCAGTTAAGATATCTTATGTTCAAAAGGAACTGAATAATATACAACTATTTTTAACACACGTCGTCTACGGGCATCTTTGTGCTAAGTGTGTATACACACATTCAAGATGTTAAATTTGAAATGGGATTAATTAGGAAACTAGATTAATTAGGAAAACTTAGAAGAAAATCCTAAGGATTTTCCAATTGTTAATCACTAATTCGTGGCAAAAATCTTTTAAATCTATTGGCAATCTAAAACATTTAAGATTTTACTAAAGATATTAAAATAAAAATCACGATCAAAAATCAGAAATAGAATAGTGAATGGAAAATTTGTATAATAAATGCCATCCTCTTGTAGACTTGCTAATGTTCATTGAAGTTATAAGCAGTTTGTTTTCATGTATATATCTGTATCTGCTATATGATTAGGGAATTACATTTGCGTAAGAGTAACATTTTACTTGTAAAATTTGAATCAAGATAAGAATATTGAAAAAAGCTACAATTCCTGTATATAAGGAATATAATGTGTTATTATTCGAATTGTAACTTGTTTTTCTGAAGCAGATGTTCCCTTTTAGTATAAAATTTGACCATACAACATCTGACGTTTCCATAAAAAATACAACTTTTATAATTATTGGTAGAAAAATATAAAGCATTGCAACTTTTCAGGTCAGTATTGACAGAAATGTGAGTAAAAGTAATATCATTTCGTTCCAAATGGTGTTTTGAATTTCTTTACTTTCGCCAAAACTGCAGTTTCAACTTTCACTTTGCTTATTACCACCACTTTGCCCTCTCTATTTTGAACAAGTAGTAGTGCTTATCTGTATCAAAAATCTCCCCTTTTACCAAAGAAAAAAAAAATGTACCACTGTCAGAGCTCCGCCCACTGAACGGTTCGGACAGATGAATGAAAACTGAACTTTCCGATGGTTATCAGAAAATTAGACTTCCTTTTTGGCGGTGAGGGAGCACACTTTTACTCAAAAGGAAAAAAAAGCAAAAGTAAACGAAGGAATTGATGGACGGACTAACCAAAATGAAAAGAAATGGAAGGGAATAATTCAAAGGAATCTCCTTTTATGAAAGCTAATTCGTGCTTGTCAGTCTAGTTCCTTTTTAATATTTGAAGCAAAGAGGGCAATAATTCCCATCAAAAAGAAATAATAGTCAGAAAGGAGATACTATCAAACGGAATTGACAACATACTTTTTAGTTGCTTGGCCGATCAGTGTGATTTTTTTCTTAATGGTTCCTATTTTATAAATTGTAACTTTCTCCTGTTTTTGGCAGATTTCATCGCCACAACATGCCGCGCACGCGTCAAGTCAACTGGATTTTCTGACTATTAGAAGAAATTTAAGGCAACTGCTTCATCGATCAGTAAACCTGCTTTTAGAATCAAGTACGGAAAAATTTATCTCTGGAAATATAACTGTAGATTTAATAAATTTTAAAAAGATTTTCAAAAGATTTTAATGATGTCAAATAGTGTAGTATATTGGAAAAATTGTTGATAATGATTTTTTAGAAGAGAAAAGTCAATGATTTTTTCTGATTAAAATATGTTATGATTAAAATTCTTATTTCCCTCTGAATTATTACATTAATTGCTCAATTGCTTAAAATTGAATAAATTTATTTAATAGTTTTTAAAAAAAGTAATTGTAACATGTGATCTTTAAAATGTGTGATCAATTATTCAAAAGTCTGGATTCATTTTAAAATTCTAAGAACCTTTGATTTCAAGCACAAATAAATTTAGAGAAAATGTAAGTATGGGCTTTTGAAGAAAAATAATTCTGTTAATAGAATTCCCCTTCCCCCCAATGCAAGCTGGCTGCCAATATGGGGTACGCTGATCCACTTTTTCAACTGAACCATAAATGAAATATAGGATGCTCAAAATAGTTAAACTTTATGAAAATTGATGATTTTGAATATAGAAAAGTTCAATGACACGTAACTTTATCAAAAATAGGATTGAACTAAGATTTCATTTTATATTGCATACTTTTTATAACACTCTAAGAAGTCGTTCATACTGAATGTACTCTTTAAAATATGTTTACACTGAATTCTATATTTTCAGTATAAAATGGTAAGGGCTACCAATTAAATACATTTAAACTTATTTTTAGTGCAAAAAATGCATATTTTATTGATAAATAACTGTACGCTTGTGTTATTGTACTTGGCTGGAACACTTTGTGAAGTCTTTAGATTCATTTATTAGAAATAGTTATTGAGAAGTTATATTAAATACAGAAGATCTAATATGTTCTTCTTGAAACATATTTATAGAGCTATGTTCAAAAATATAATATTATCTTCTATACTGTTTAGCTTGCACAAACAGTTAGTGACGTCAGCTGATTACAATATGTTTGTTTCAATTTTAAAAAGAGCTTGGCTCAATTACTTTAAAGATGGCATACTTGTTTATAACTCTACGAAGTTATTATTTTGTTTAATTATTTAATAATTAATGTTTAAAATAGATCAATGGTTCTGTGTACTTAAAATTTTTGCATCAGTTTAAGTTTGGAAGAATACTTTATATACGATTGATTTTCAAATGCATTTAAAGTCAGAATACATGAAATATATCAGCAAGAGTTAATGTTTCAACAATTATTTTATCAGTAAATATGTATTGCAATAAACATAAAATCTTCACAATGCACAAAATTGGTAAAATACACATAGAAATCTTCACAATATGACAAAAAATGCCTCGCCGTGGTCTAAAAATAGGATAACATTATTTGAAGGGATATTTCCAAGTCCTCTTTAGGAGCTAATTAAACAACAACGGTATTTAGCGTTTCAAATGGTCCCAAACATGTTCTGTCGGGGACAAGTCCGATGAGTGGGCCGTCCATGGAAGAGTCAGAACATGACGTAGGAAATATTCAGCAACTCGATCTTGCCCGTGGAAGACCATTTAGGAAAGAGCACACATGGAGTGAAAGAATGTCATCAACATAACTCTAGGCCATTAAGGTTCCACGTACCACAACAAGAGTGGAAGGGTGTCATAGACTATGGTCCCCCAGACCATTACGCCTGCTATGCTGACAATATATCGCTCAACAGTGTGGGTGGAAGTGTACTGTTCCTCCCCAAGACGCCTCCACAATTGTACGTGATTATCCTCTGTTCCCATAAAGAACCGGGATCCATCACTAAACAATAAGTTTTGCCATTCTATGGCACTCCACGTCGTTTGATATTGGTACACTTCTGCAAGGTGTCTGGAAAACAACTGGCACTCCTACATCTACATATACCGTGAAACAAGTCACTACGGGATCCTTGCAGCACGATCCTTTGAACCTCTCGCCTGGTCGTCTTCCTGGTCGCCTCATATCCGACACCTCGCACATGGGTACTATCTTGTGTCTACGGCTCATAACATGTTTTGACGGCACTTTCCGAACGATCAGCCTGGCTAGCAACACGATACGTTGATCAGTCTGCGGTTTTCAAATCAATGATGAGGCCCCTCTCAAATTGGCTTAACAGTGCAAAATGTCTTCTCCCACGACTCTCTGGTATTCTTCACTTACTAAAGTCCTCCTAGCATCGGCATGTGTTTGTCACGTTTCTGAATCTTCCATTCTGTGCCGGTTTATATATCGTCCACTTCCCGAATGCAGCACCACTGCCATGTGTGGGGTTATGCACATTGGCACTAAACTTGGATCATTTGCATATCAGATCTCATTATTCTTATTTGCCAAGTTTCACGCTTGTACCTTTCCGCTTGATGACTATTTTCAATTTTCCTGAGTGCTTTATAGATTGGGTAATGGATACTCGACGACCTCCAATTGTCAGGTTGTCCTGTACGCTGAGTTAAGGCTCATTAAAATTAAGTTCATTGTGGCCCAGTGAACCACGGTATTTGAAGTAGAAAGTTCCAAGTTTCATCTTCTTAGCCAAGCTGAACAATAGACTATTAAATATTAAAAGTTGGTTCGATAGGAAAGGCATGTTGTATTTCCTCATATATACCTGGGAATGGGAGTGCTTGAGATTTTTACTGATATCCCTCTCAATGTCTCGGGAATATGACCCATTATTTATCAAATGTTTTCTGGGTCGACAACAAGATAAATAAATATAAGTAAAAAAACTTTGTAACACTTTTCCTTAGTCTTAGTGATCACCTACACAGTCTAAAATGTCAAATATAGAGGTGGCTTTTGTCTTTTATATGCGATTTTAATGAATTTACTTATTAGTGTTATGGCAGCCGATTTTGCGCCAAACTGGATTTGAGCCATGGGAATCGTGTCAGGATAGCAGATTTATACAGCACACTTTCAAAAAAATGTTAGATGTGCGTGTTGATTATATGACATTAATACCCATTCATATGGCCACATCATCAGGAGAAAAACTGTTTTGACATTTTTTATAAAGTTAATATCTATTCATTTTCATAATAACTCGATTTATTCAAATGAATCACATATTTTCTGGTTATTACTTTTTCTTTTGTTGTTACGGTATCTTGGTGAGATTTCCTTGCTGCTAAGTCGGCTTGGCGAAAGTACCGATTTTAATTTTAAACTCCAATACAGTTTAAGAATTCGAATTTGATTTTCGTCCCCACAAATTTGTTTCCAAAACGATACTCTTTCATATACTTCTCATGAGTTACCAGTTGCTTTTAACTGAAGGCGAAGTAAAATATTTGTTTTTAAATGAAAGCTGGCTTACAGTTCCCTAATTGTTGGGTTCTAATAAAACTATTTTTTGAAAATTTTGAGTTATGACAGTCTAATTATTTAAATTAACAAAAGAAAAGCATGAAAAATTGAAGTTTCAAATGTTAAATCTTTTTCAAGGTTCGAGTGATTCTGAATTTATCTTAATTTTGTAACTAAGTTAACAGTCAAATTTCAAAAAGTCTTCTTGAATTTAAATGTTTTATTGATTTCAATTGAAACTGATAAATTGCATGATATTGAATCAAATAAAATCAGAGTATTATTTATTCAATTGTTAATATTGTGCTGTATTTACAGTTTGATGAACATAAATCATAATATATTAGCATGTCACCCAATTAATTAATAATTTCTGTAGATTTGGATTACATAATGAAGATGCTTATGCAGCAGTATAGACCTTGCTGTATTCATTGTTACTAACCAAAAACAATTCTTTAGCAAATACTTTCATTTAATAATCTTTTTAATCCTCCAGTAACTCCTTCAGAATAATTTCTTCAATGAAAAAAAATGAATTATGACATTTGAAAAATAGTACCATAAGTAATAATTAAGTTTAAATTATTTAACGGTAAAGCAGACTGCTTCTCGTAGCCCCGTGACAGATAATAACAGCCTGTTCCTAGAATTACTTAACCTGTCCATAAAAATGATATCATTTTTTGACTTCAGTGTATTTATAAGTAGATGTGAAATTCCTATGACGTCATCTGACTTTGACATGAACGATGGACACGTGATCATTCGAAATTAACCGCATGATTCGCTTTCGAAAGATCTCGAGACAACACGCTGACATTGTTTAAATTTGTAATTTTAACAATTGATTGGAGGATACTTAATGTTCGGAAAGCATTTTTAAATGAACTTATGACGACCAAGAAGAGCGCCATGGAACTTTGATAATAATCTGGATTGCAATGTTCAGAATAGAATTAATGTCATTTAAAAAATATAGTTGTCCAAAATTAGGCTTTTATCTTACAAACATTTTGTAAAGCTTTAAAAAAAATTGATGTTATTAATAAATTGAATTTTCTTTCACTGCGCATATGAAAGTAACTTACAATTTATTCCAATTCTTGTTTTCTATCTCAAAACATAAATGTTTATTTTAAAATTCTAAAACATATTATGTATTTTGCAATTAGCAATACGTAGTCCTGAAAAAATTCTTACAGAAATGTTCGAATATTAGGAACCAGAATAGAATGAAAAAGTATTTTAACATGATTGAACTTGCAGTATATGTTATTTTAAAAATAGCTTTCTTAGAATTTTCGAATATTATAACCAGGAACATGATGAGTGCAAGAATACTATAAATATATGGAACTGATAGAATTTAAAAATTCTCATAATTTATTATATAACTTATACTACGTTGACATGAAAATAATTGCCGTCTTGCACTAATAGGATTTACTAATTAAGCGGGATTAATGATAAGGATTTAATAATTATCGTTGTGAAAATCCGATCCTTTCTTGCGAACTCAACGTTAACTTTAGAAGACTTTGTTCATAAAATTTTTGAATATGAACTTGAGCAAAATAAGATTAAAATGCACTTAAGTTGTCTGTAAAGTTGTGTAATCAAATTTGACAAGAATAATTCATATGATTTTCAAATGTTATGAATCTAAGAAATATCTTTTCAAGAATATTCTCAGGAAGTCACTGTGACCTATTACCAGGACAACGATCTTCAGAGTTAAAGGTCTTGAGTTCGACACTAGTCTCTACTGAACAAGAGAAGCTGGATGTAGTTCTTCTGCCTTCCGCATGCACATTTGTGTATTTGGGAGATTTTCGGTTCTCTTTCCTCTGCGACATGTCATTACTTTCATTAGAACTATATGAATCATAGAAGGCAATTTATGAGTTCTGTGTAAAAATGCCTTATGCCAGTTTTAGACCATTTTTTACATAATGTCAAAGAATATTATCGATTTAGATGAGACAGAATTTTTTAAGAATGAAATAAAATTTTTTAAGGTTGATATGTTAAATGATAAAGGAAATTTTAATTTTCTTTATCATTTAACATGTCAAAATTAAAATTTTCTATTTTTCCATAAAAATCGAATCATCTTAATTAGAAGGACATCTTATTCATCACTCCTGGCTTATGAGACATAAGCATATCTAGAAGATGTCTTAACACTTAGTGCAGTTCGGAAATTTCTAGTTATGGAATAAAATTATGACTATCTTTATTTAACCTTAATAGCCTTTAATTGAAAATATTATGTAATCAGTTTTCATAAATGTTTATCAGATTTAAATAACATTCTAATTAGGAGTCTAATCTCAAAAAACATTTGATTTTGCTTAACGCTTCATAAGCGTATGTGACTGTTACAAACTTTGATGACAAATTTTTCCTGAAGCTGAAAAGTGAAAGGACGCACCAGCTTAAAATCTTCAGATACGTCCGAAGAAATAGGCCGAATACCTGAAAATAATAACAATTCTTACAAGGCATTACATCTCGCCTATCACACCAATCAAGATAAGAAACAGTTTCAGATGTTAAGCAACACGTGCCACATTAAATCAACGTCCACGGGTACATTTCACCTAGAAGACAGGCGCTCGACGTTTGGATGGAAAGTACCTGGGAGGCCCTCTGTTATCTGAGCAGCGAATCGAAACAGGCGAAGAATCATTTGAAATGTCCCATTCAAGCAGTTAACAGAGGCTGATAAGGCTCGTCTACCAATGGGCCCAGCATGGTCCTTGGCTGAAGATATCATCGGATACATTCTCAAGGATATCGTTAATAAGCCGTCCTGTCCACTCAATTCTTGTTGCATGAGATCTGCTTACCAATCTTTGCGGGGCATCTTTTAAATGAAGAGTTTAGAAGCAATTCTATGACCTTTTGAGGGGGTAAAATGGCGATATTTATTTGTCAAGATTTCCACAGATCTGTAGTTACTTTTTATTCTTTATGTGCCATTTCCTTTCGAAAATCGGAATTCTTCTGAATTCCGAACAGGAGAATAAATGTCATGCCATCTCGTTACACTCGACGCCCAATGAATTGTCTCACATTTACTTTCCTTAAGATAACGCCATTCTGGTAATATTTCTTTTATAATACTTAAAACGAACGCCTTATTGCTGCAATGTGTTGCCATTTATCCCCAGAAATGTCCTCGTGGAATCCAACTAATTTAGAATATAAGCAGATAAGAAAATCAAAGAAACTGTAGAATACACGATAAGGTATATCGTTAAAATTTCATTAAACAGTATGAATTACTGAAAGTTAGAATATTGACATTTTTTAGTCAACAATTATTAATTATAAGTAAAAAAAAAAAGATCTATACTGCTTAGACATAGAAATATCACATATATAATTTACACATATATAAATTATAAAATAATGTAAGACATCATATATAACGGAAATTTTATACTGAATAACATTAAAAAATTACTTTGGCTGCAGAAAACTATTTCATACCTTTTATTTGAATTTAATAATAAATCTAAATCTATTAAATTATAGATTTAAAAAAAAAGATATTTGGCCTTCTATATATAAAGAAATTAAACATATAAATCAGGAATTCAATAAATTAAAAAATATATAATACTGCAACTAATTTATACAAGCAAGAAAATATTAATTTAGTTAAGAATCGCTTAATAGAGAAACTGTGTTTAAACATCTCAAATATAATATTTTTCAATAAAACATATTTAGCGCTAAAACCAAAATGGTACTTGGGTATTTCCTACAACACAGATTTGTGATTAAATATACATTTTTCAAATAAACAAAAAAGAAAATAAATATAAAAACATTATTTAAAAAAAAAAAAAAAAAAAAAAAAAAGGCTGACATACATTATGAATTTTTATCATTATTTTTGGTGAAAAACAGTCGGAGAAATCATCAATTGAAAGTGTTTTTGAAGATTTTTAAACAATAATTTTGTTTTCGTAGAATATACCCATTAAAGAATGATAAAATTTCTTTAAATACAATGTCTTATCCTTTAAATTGTAAAGAACAAAGTAATTATAATTGTTTAATCAGATTTTGTTACCCAAATTCAATATAAAAGAAATTCAACAGAGGCAGTCTTATCTGATCTTTTAACTATACTCAGCTCTTATTTTGATGTATTTATCGGTATTTAATAAAATCTTATCTAAAAATGTGTGGAAAATTGGAGGGAGACAACAACCAGGAAACAGAATTATTAAATTTTCATTTTTTATAAATTATAATAATTATGTCCTTTATAAAAATTTAGGTGTACAAATTTATATGTACACATTAGATGTACAAATTTTGACATTCAATATTATTGAAATTAATCTAAAACATTTTGTAATTATTAATTATTTCAATTTCCAAGTGTTAAAGAAATATTCTTTATTTTAGTTTCCTTTGTTAATATTTAATCTTCCTTTCATATAAAATAAAATGGACAGAAATTTTAAGATAATTTAAATAGTAAAATCATATTTTCCTGACGTTATACATAAAACAAATAATTTTGGAAAACATGAAATTTGAGCTGAAGTATTTTTAATAAACGATCTTTTGCTAAAAATTTTATATCTATAGAATCAATATAATTTACTATTTAAGAATATTTAAATTCTTGAATATTGTATCGATTTTTACCGCTAAATGTTTCAACCTGCCAAAGAATATTATTTTAAAAATAAATCAGCTTAAATAGAAAAAAGCAAACAATTACATCCATATTAAATCCATTATCATTTTGTAATATATTTATTTACCTTAGAATACGTTACAAGAATTGTTATGAATGTGAAATTTTATAAAATATTTTACATTTAATAGAAACAAGAAATTGTTAAGCTCAGATACAAATATTTTAAGATTATTAGATTAACAAAACTATATTTTAAGATATATTTAAAAAATATTATTTTCTAAGATTAAGAAATATTTTAAAGGGAATGTTTTTTTCAGCCAAATCAAAAGACAAGTTTTGTTCTGAGTTTAATATTTTAGAATATGGTAACCCTAGAACTGTGGAATTTAATGGTGCAAGAAATTTTTAAAGAAAGGGGAAAAACGATTATTTTAATTATAGGTTACTTTTTAAATGACAACTGAAAACGGGGTAAATGGTTAGACTGACTGAAAACTGAATCATAGCTGTCATCTTTCAAGTTTCTATATAGATGATTCACTTCTAAA
>JAPDSC010053746.1:16509-30712 GCA_026290005.1 Latrodectus geometricus | reverse complement strand
AATTCATTAATTATTTTCGCAGTCAAACTTTCTCAGACATTTTTTTTTCCAACGGCGGGCACTGGGTGATTAACCCTTCGCCACAACAAAGCCGTTACTCATTTAGCGTTACCTGGTGGGCACTTGTGAACCAAGTTTCAGAGGCGAGTAGCATTATCCCTATTCTATGGAGATTTACCATTCTATCATTCTATGGAGATTTTGAAAAATTATACAGGGGGCGATGGTCGGAAAAGTTTGGCGATCCCTGCTCTAAACGATGTTTAAAATCGTCTCAATTAGTGACCAAAAATTGAAAATGACTTAGATAAAAAGAAATTAAACCGAAAAGAGTTCGAGTTGAAATGAAAGAAAGAAAGAAAGCATTCTTTTTTATATTATACGATGCGGGGGATTGCTTTATATTTATTTTCCTCTTCCATTAAAAGAATCAGAGATGCACCAGGAAATCGCCAAATATCCAAACTTGACAAAAACAACTGGCAAAAGTAAAAAAATGGAGAGAGGGGTACATAAAGATCTTTCATTCCAAGCTGACAACAGCATTTGTTCGCTGTTGGAGGTAGGGGAAAAGGAATAAAACCCTGCACTTTTCCCCCCACGGATGAGCCTGTGAGGGAAAAGTGGTCGTTTCAAGCTGAATCTGCAACCTACGCATTATCTGTCACGTGATTAGGAGGTAAGCACCGAGGGAATAATAATGTTCGAAGCAGAACCCGACTATTGGTATTAATCAGTTTCAGGCACACTACAAATACCGGAACTGATGATTGCACAGGATTTATCAATTGAAAAACAATCGTGTTTAACGAAATAAAAAAATTTCGAGATGGTTATTTTTTCAAATTAAGGCGTGGTAGCGATAGCCGAGATTTAGCAGAACTCAACTGAAAAATTGAAACGTTGAGAATACACATTAAAAATTCCGTTGGTGACTTTCCTCACCTGGGAAACTGATGGGTGGGTGTTTTTGCAATTGAAAAGTAGGGCAGAAAACTCGCCGATATTTGACCATCGTTTTACATAGAGGGCATTGGGACCAACACGTACTTAACGAGTGTCAGCGCATTGAGTAAACACGACGGATGGAAATCCAAGATACAAACGCAGAGAGTTAGGCTCGCTTGGGTGGCAAATGAAGTTACGGAGTACCATATATGAACGTAACACTAATTACATCGAAACTATGTATCATTAATTGAGCATAATAGCATTTTACTTAATATATTCATACTGCATAGTGAGGAACACTTTCCAGTTCACACTCATCAGAAATTTCACGAGTGGAGTAATATTTATAAGGAATTAATATTCATGTTTCTACTGAAACTTGAATATTAATTGCATCAGGCATGTACGTTCATTTGCAGAAATAGTTATAAGCTCTTTTTCTGATTGATTGATTGATTGATTGGGTTGGGTTTTGTGGCGCAAGGTGCAAAAAGGACAAGCTGCGCCAAAAGCTCTTTTTCTGATCCAAACGTTTAATATGTCCTGTTTCTGAAATAATTTTTGAGAATCAAAATTATACGCACTTAAAGGCCGTAGTAAAATCCTAGGAGAGCCTACACAATGGCGACAAACTGAAAAACAACAGCTTTGCGATAAGAAGTTGGCGACAAACTGCGGCAATGCAGAACAAAATGGCGAAATAAGAATACCAGAAATAGTTAGGTTTATCATATCTAGTGCATCAAAGTAGAATTATTAAGAATGGCGAAATTTATCATCAACCAAAATTAATTTCGCCAAGGGTGTGGGCTCTGCTAGGATTAAACACATTATGTACTGGAACTACAGATTAATGTACATTTGCGTTGTCTTTCGCTGGAATGCATTGACTTGAATTTATGATTTTATTTCACATCTAATTTCAATCCCACTAAAAACACGGCGACATTTTTCTTTCACAAAAAAACTTCCACATCACTTTAGAATATGAGCTTTTCATGCCTTTAAAATGTGCAAATAGAGCTCGCCTTTCCAATTTTTTTTTAAAAAAGATCGGAAAAGTAAGTGGATACTGCTAGCCGAAGAAGAAAAAGTAATATTTTGAACAAAAGGCGGAAAAAAATGCATTGTGCCACTTCAGTCCGAAAACTTTGGAAAATTATTACTAAAGGGGATGTTCCGGTTGGCGCGCGCCAAGAATTCCTTTAACGGCAGTTCAATTCCCTAACGTGATTGGAAATTCTGAAACATAAAATGCTGGCCCTCGTGACATATGTCACTTTGCAGCCACCCACACGAGCATAGAGATTGAACAGAAAATGCATTATCTTACTGAATCTAATATTTCCTGATCCCTACAAGAAGCCCCTTAAATGTGTATTTTCCCCTTCTAAAGCCAGATATTTCTAAACATATATTTATTTAATTTCGTTTACATAACGTGCGTAGGTTTTTGTACTTTAAATTCGAATTGAGATAAGTGCGTTTTGAATGTATTTTTTATCAGACAAATGTTTTAAAACGCCCAATTCGATTGACATGGGGTCTCAAGCTGTCAGGGGTATTTCTGGAAAGGGGTTGCTTGCAACTAGACGAGGAATTGTTGCACAGAAATGGAATTTCTGCTTCAATCGTTCGAATAAAGTTTTAAAATAATTTAATGCGTGCATTGCTGATGGAAAAGAGATAAAATTCAGGAAAACCCCATTTTTCGAATTTTGGTATGGGAAATGTTTTTCTTTTATTATTCCTTTTCCGAATCATATCTTTCACCCTTAATACTAAAATTCGGTTTATTATTATTTTTATCAACATCCTCGCTATTAATTAACGAGCTGCTTAATAAAATGATGGGGCAACAAAAAAATTGAAATTATCGTCCGTAAAGCTGTCTTCAAGAAATCTTAAAACAATGGGGCAGTGCCTTTGGTGGTCATCCATATCTTCTGTTGGCAACAAGCCAAATCATGGACTTTAATAAGATGTAAATGCTTCTGGAAATAGTCATGGCCAGTAAGCAAACGAAAGCAAGCAACAGATCCAGGCAGGGAACTGGAGATTAAACTATATACCTTTGTTGAGTAAGATACTCTATCTCTTACCAACAGCTCCATGACTATACATGGAGGCCTGATTTTTTTCTTCTTTTAATTTGATGTAACTGATTATTTTTATGCTAACAAGATTAATTTAGAAGAACAGAGCGAAATATTTTGTTACGTGTTGCCCGCTGTGTTCAAATACTCTACGAATGTATATAATTTCGCAAGTTTGTAATAAGAACTTATCGATATTGTTTCTTCTAGTAATTCAAATTGTGTTCAGTTTTATTATAAAAGTCCAGCACAAATAGCACAGCTGTCAGGAGAATAATATAGCACTCTCTAGCTTTCAATTTAACAATTCCTGAGTCTGATTGCCATCTTGGTCGTTTGAAATTATTTGGAATCCAACAACTGTAAACTTGTCGAGTTGTGTATTGCCTCACGGCAATTTTACATCCACCGTGTCATTGACTACAGGAACTACTTTTTACAGACACTAAGTCGTATTTACAGCCACAAGGAAATAATACAGGGAAACTCCCGAGCACCAAATCCGACGGACGCTATTGCAATAGTATACTTCCCTAATCCTAAGTAGGACACTACCAGTTAAACAGCAGCGGCCGTGTGAGTCTGTCGTTTAGAAGCAGAGACTAACCAGACAGCTTCAAAATACTTGACTGGCCACACACAGAAGTATCATTTTCCTTGGAGGACATTGCGATCTCGTACTATTGAACACACCACTTTTCATCAATATAATGGTTATTGGTTAATAGACGACTTAATGGGAACCAACCAGGCACCACTGAAGTGCAACACCATTGTTCAACATTGGCTAACATCGAACAGGGGATGCTTGCAATCTGAAGCGCGGTGTATTATTAATAGGACACGGTGGGCCTTAATTAGCTCTCATGTGTAAACAATGACTGTTAAGTGCCCAAGAAGCAAACCAAACTATAGTACGATTGGAAAAGAAGAAAGCAAAAGTTCCAGGAAGAAACATTTGCTTATATTACTGTCAATGATATTCGAGTCCTAGATTAACGCAGTAGCAGGACACAAGAAAAATCATTTCACTGTTGTTTTTTTGTGCCAGCTAGTCTGGCAATATGGGATGCGCTGCCCCACTTATCCAACTGATTCACAATTTAGTTTAAAGTCTGACAGTACACACATGTCATAGGTACCCGTTTATAGGGTAGGCAACCATTCTCAACCTATTTATTCAAGGAAAAGACAACGGCGGGAGTGAGAGAGAAAGTACGTCCATGCCAGAACCGGGATTCGAACACAGGACCTTTACATCCGCAGTGAGACACACTGAAAACTGAACAAGGTGGACGGCTATTATATTTCGCTAATTTTAAAAAATAAAATTAGAGTACATCTTCTATACAACGAAGTTCTGCAATTTTGAAACCAATATTTATTTTATAATAAATATGTGGAGAACAAAAATTATTATATCTTCGAATTAGTTCGAACCATCGAAATGAGTCTTCAGAAAGAAACATGATTTCTCATAAGCACATAAATCAATTAACTGAAAATAATTACAAATAAATAAATGCTTGTTCGGTGGTAACAGATCAATTTAAGTGTTTTCGTTATTGGCAGCACATTTGCATTTGTATTTGTGCTTACTAAAGCTTTCAAACACTGCCTCTGAATTCAGATAGTCCCCGTTTAAGAAACTGTATGTCACAGCCTTCCTCCTGTGTCTCACCAAGATCAGATCCCAAGGAATATGCATAATCTCTCTCAGCATGACTGTCTTTTGCTCAAGCAAGTTGCTCACAGTTTCGATGTACTTACTTAAACAGGATAGAAACATTTCGTTTAATCCGTATTGAGTTTCTAACGAAGAATCTCTTTCTCTGCGTTTCATCTATTTTGAATTTAATCTATATTTTTTTTCAGTGAAGCCTAACATGGATACATTAGGGGAAAAAAAAAGGATTTGGAAGCATTGACGAATAAACTGTCCACGAATTTCAGCGCCAATTTTAGAAGACAGTGTTTTCTACATTTTTGTCAGTGTTCTACAAGGTGTTTGCACTTCCCGGTACTTAGCAGTTAGGGGGGTGTTTTTGTCTTTTAGATGCAAGGCTCAAGCAGAAGACTCTTGATCTGCCCTCCCCAGAGGTATTACTAGCCGGATTCCCCCTATTGGACAACACGCAGATCTAAAATCGAGATTCAAACACACTACCTGACGATAATGAGAATGATAACCTCATCGAAACGCCAACCGCAATCCACAACTTAAAAAACGAATTCTCAATAAAAGTAAATAAATAAAATACTTATTTCATCCTTGCCGATTTAAACTAACCATAAAGCGGACATTATGATTTATTGATTGCTTGCATAAACAATCAAATATTAATATTAAATGTGCTTTACATGCTACATGAAATAAATTTGTCTTTACATAATGTTTAATAAGTATTTATTTTTTAATAGCGGTATCAAGAGAGTTAAATCTCTAATAATATTAGTTTGGGGAAAAAGTAATCCATTATTTTTTCGGTAGACGTCTGTAGTGATCGATATCTCGTGAGATATCTATCAAACAATTTCAGATTTATGCTCGTTGGAAAGCTGACATTTGACACTAAAATATCCTCTTGCAGTTTTTTGTTTGATTCATTCAGTTACGAGTACAAGGTTTCAAAAATGGAAGACAACAAACAGAAAATTCGATACATTTTCGTTTTTCTCTTGTAACGGCGAAAAAGATAGCCGGGTGGCTAAAATTGTGAAAGGTGTTTATCGTCCTATATAAGACTGTAACAACCAGTCACGTACAATTTTTGTTTCGTCGATTCCGTTCGGGTATTTTTGATGTTAGAGATGCACCTCGCATGTGGATACAGCATCCTCGAAAATGTCTATAAAATATCAAAAATGATCGAAGTTAACCGCATGTGAGCAGTCGTAACGCGCAAGACCTAAAAATCTACGTAAAAGCTGTTTTAAACCTTTTTACAAAGTGAATCCAAAAGAATTTATAGAAAGTTTACTTAAAAATAATAGATTTATTTTTCCCCATCCTAATATATAAAATAACCCATCCCACTAAGATAATGACCAACATCACTTTCCAACTGCTCACTGATGAGCTCATCCCACTGACAAATTGATTGGTTTTTGATAGGTGGGCAAAAATGTATACTCAACATCATTGGTGAAAACGATTATTTGTTTCTCCCACAGACCAATCATAAGTAAAATAAAGTGACTTACACATGCTCTCTCTCAACTGTAACGAAAGAAACAACCACTTTATGGTTAATAAAATGGTTTGTAACGGAGAGAGCAGACGTATTTAAGCTAACAAATTTCGAGACTTTCCACGAATGTCAGATTACAACATTTGCATTTATTTTTTGCTTAAAAGTCTCTCTCAGTAGCAAGAAGCCTTCCACAGCGCAAGCTTCAATAGGAAAAATTTTATTGATTCTAGTGACGTAGGAATAGCGTTTGCGTCCCCACCAGTTTCCTTCTCTCTTTTCTAGGCTTTTTATCGTCGTCATAAAAATCAAGCACCACAAAAATGCAGGACGATGGACAGGGGCTCCAGGGGAAAAAGAGGATCAAGACCTCCCTCCTTGAGTTTGCGGATCTACGGTATCTGGGGATACTCCCCCCTTTCCCTGATCCCAGGAGTCCATTTCAAAAACTTTTTCTTAAGTGGTGCCCAAAGGAAACTGGAGAAAGAAAATCAGAAATCCAAAAAAAAATGTTTCCTCTTCCACACATTCAGATATATATGTAATTTAAAACAAAAAAGAAGTGAAGAAATAGTGAGTAAAACTGAAAATAAAATGAATTCTGTATAGTATATCAGACACTTCTTCAGTTTGTATTAAATAAAAGCAACATTTAAAAAATATTTTGAATGGAAACTCAAAAATATTGGCTTGCATTAAAAAGCAAAAACGGTTGTAAAAGATATATAAAATATATTTCCCCATAAATTTATTTAAAACATTTCAAATGTTGACTTTTTATCAAACGAAGTATAATAATAATAATTCCTGTGTAAGACATGATATATACCAGGGGTGGCCAAACTTTGGTGATCCGGGATATACTCCACATTTAAAAATATAGAAGGCGGTCTACCAATAGCAGAGCTAAATTAACGTACATATTTTCGGTAACAAAAAAAATGGTAAATTATGTAATTTTTCTAAGAAAAAACTTAATATTTACAAAATAAAAATTTACTGACGAAAATAATCAAAGTATTCATATATCAAAAACTGATCATCCTATTCACTTCGTTTAGTTGAAATTTGGCACTGTATATCTGCGACAAGTTTATCATATACGAGCTGGTACGAGTTTATTGCCATGCATAAATACGAAATTATTAAATGTTCATCTGTTAAATGCAACCAATGCTTTTTTTTTTTTTAACATGGTTGAAAAAGCAGATTCGCAAAGATACCTCGATCCAGAGTATGATTTCAAATGCAAAATCAATTTGTGTAAATATTTGGAAACGTTTCCTCAGAAATTAATTTCCAAAAATGAGTATCGGTAAATATGCTCTGGATTTAAGAAATTTATCGCATCTTAATTTAATGATTCCTTCCTCGACTGTGACTGATGTGATATCTATTAAATGTCCTATTTTTTCAGATACGCCATCAATGTTGACATTTTCATTGATTGGAAATATCCTAAAATTGAGCATTTATTTTATTCTAATTAAAGTCAGCGAATTTTCTTTCAAATCCTTCAACCCAAACAAGTAAGTATTAAGCGAAATCTTCGAAGTTTCGGTTTTGATTATGGATGCACTCTTCCTCCATGTTTTAGAAGTTTCTCAATTCATGTTTTCTTAATTGAGATGCATATCTTTCTTTAGTTTTTTTCAAAGTTTTAATCGTGCTCATCATGTCCGTTTTAGGTTTTAAATTGTAAATCTTTGCACAGTTTGTTTTGGGTTTTAAAGAGTAGACTGTAGTAAATTTTTATTTTAAATAATCCATTGATTCTATGTCATAAGTCATAAATTAAATTGTTAATATCCGAGGTCATTATCGGGATGGTCACGTGGTCTACCTAAAATGTCTTCGCAGTCGATGTTTTGGCCATCCCTGATATATACGATATATAATATTAAATTCATTTTTTTATCAGATGATATATAAAAGTAAGTATTTCATTTTTTCTCAAATAATAAATAATTCCTTTTAATGGCCTGGTTAGTGAAAACATCGTTCAGGGGACACAATAAATAACAAAATATTCACTCATGATGACTCCTTCTATTACTGTGGAAGTAAAGTGCCAACTTTACCCTTGATTCAGTCAAAGAACTGTTTAATGTCTTTTTGCTCGACAAAATAAAAAACCCGGAAAAGTACTGCAAACAAATAGAGGCACATAGAACAAAATAACAAACTCTTAGTTCTACACTGATATATAAGCTGTTTATTCTTCATTTTTCAAATAGGTATCACAGATCACTCCGCTAAAATTGTTTTTCTAATATTAACATCGCATAGAACAAAAAACAAACTCTTAGTGCTTTACTGATACATAAGCATGTTACCTTCAATTTTTCAAATAGGTATCACAGATCACTTAGCTAAAATTGTGACACTGATTTTGAATGTAATCCTTTAGAGTGCAAGAGAGATACACTTAACATAAACTTGTCTGAAGTAATATTGCAAGTTTTTTTAAGAAAAAAAAAATATGTAAAGATGTGCTTTTAAGTAAGTAGAAGAGAATTATTTTCTATGCCAAATACTGATATACGATTATTTTTTTACCAGAATTTATCAGAGAATCACTTTAAACAAAAATATTTTTGATTAGGAAAAACACAGAATTGTTATATCATCCACCGTACAGTCCTGATATGGAACTCAATGACATTTTTAATTTTATAACATAAACCAGAAGCCGATAATATTTTCAAAGCGCATACCCAAGAGGAAAAAACGCTAAAATGGGATTCAAAGTCATGCAAAAATCTTTTATGGAGAATATTGTAAAACGTCATCAATTGTTGTTTTTGCATTATAAGGCTAGAACTATAAACAGTCGTATCTCGTAACATTAATAATGCATAAGAAATTAAGATTAGTTTAGTAGAAGAGAATTCCATAATACATATTTTCTGTAAATGGCTTTAAGAATCGCAAAGCTTTGACCCAAGAATTTCAGATTTATGCTCATTGGAAAAGTGGTATTTCGCACAAAAAAAAAATCTTTTTATTATTATTATTTATTCCTTTATTAGCAAATCAAAATGGAAATAAAAAAAAAAGAAATTTTGGTACATTTTACAAATTTCCTTTTATAAAGGCGAAAATGTGTACTAGACGGCTGAAATTATGGACAGCGTCACGAAATTGTAACAGCCAATAATCGTCTATTTTAAGGTTATTTTTGGTGTTAAAGGTGCATCGCATATTGGTCACTGAAAATTACAGAAAAGTCGACTTGGGTGCTAAAAATTGACTCTAAAACTATTTGCCCATAGCATGTCTTAACAAAAAAAATAATTGTAATCTTTAGTCTTAAATGCTTTAAAGCTAACAAAAGTAAACCAGTGTAAAAGGAATTGAAGCGTCAGAGGTAAGTACATGGGGGCGGGCGTAGGAGGCACATTTGAATATTCATTTTATCTCTAGCGGGGCATTTAAATGATAACGCTCATATAAGTCTGAGTATTTAAACTCCAGGAAGAATGGCGCAGCAATTAAGATAAGTTCCGCGGAGAGCAGGGTCCCACTCATTACCGCCCCCAGCACGTGCGACGCAAATGAACCTTCGTTATCACGAGACGGAGTGCACGCAAGAGGTGGCATAAATAAAGGCCCGGAGAAGGAAGAAAGGCGTTGTTTATTTGTAAGCATATTCAGAATGTGTAATTAGAGATTCTTTGTCGGAAAAGTCGTTCAGCTTCTTTTGTTTCGAATGTTTCTGTAAAATACTCTTAATGCAGCATATTCCGTGAGTTGTTGTGGTTTCTAATAAAGTAACAGACTCAGTAAACCTTTTTTTTTTCCTAGTTGAAATATATGAGAGAAAAACGAAAGAAGTTTATTCTTGTTGAATGTTAGATATTTTAACTTTACGCTGTGGGCTGTTGAAGATCACTGTGAAGCGTTTTAATGTCCACCGCGTGAATTGCCTTTCGGGTGGAGTTCTTAATAGATTGTGAGACATCAAGGTTGTCGCAAGGGAGAAAACCAGGAAAATCCCCATGCAACCACCACGATAATCATCCATTCAGAAGGTGGAATTGAAAGAAAAATCTCAGTCAACAGTGACTGGGATCAAATCCGGGAGCACATGGTCCGAAAAGCTATCCGATCAAGTTGAACCCAAATTATATAGATTAGAATTTTCATCAAACAATAGACGAGTGACTTTGTTTTCTGAATTATCTAACAGATATAGTCTAGTTTAGGCAAGTTTATTACAGTGTTTTTTCGGCTGCTCCTTCCCGTTGACACACAACTTACCTTCCCAAAACTTTGATCCATGATCAATGTCGACACCTAATAGTCTCTAGGCCATACCACACCAGAAAAAGCACATTAAAAGTTACGAAACATTTGACAAGCATAGGTTTTCTCAATGCAAAGATTTTTAACCTGTGATTGGGCCATGAAAACGAATCCTTTCACCAACAAGTTATCAAAAAATTAACATAGCATACAAATTTTTATCAACAACATTGGCTTATTTTATAATTTTGCGATTCCAATTGCCTATTTTTGGCAAAATATTCTGCCAAATCTAACCAATCGCATTTTAAATCCTTGTTAACTAATTTTATCCACACTTAAATTCGCTTCCTTCTCGCCACTTTACTAGGAGATATTTAGAGGCAATTAAGCTACCTTAGCACAAAGTAATTCCATTGAGACAAACATCTAATCTGTTGACTATCTTAAAATCGTTCTTCGTTTCATCAAAATTTCCAAGAATATTTTTTTTTATCAAACATTAGCGTTGGATACAAATTTATGTGATTTTTTTTTACTACTTCTTAAATCTTAAATTTATAATTTAAAAACATGATATGCAGTATTCAAACACTGCATAGCACATTTCGAACCCAAAATACATGCAGATCAAATTTTCACAGCCTGGAACTGCGCCTAGCCAATACAATAACTATAACAACAAGGTTTAATACTCTCTCTCCAAAGGTAAATACAAGCGAAGATGCACTCCAACAACGCTGCCGAATATCCATGGAGAAAGGCAGAGAGAAAAATAATAAAGGAAAAATAGGAAGAAAGGACCCGTTCAAGAAAAGCAATTTAAGAAATCGAAAAGAAGGCTACGATTTCATTTCACCAGGAAACAACTCGATGACTTGAAAGGGGAAATATATAAAAGCGAAACGGCATCCATCACTGTATGGAGGGAGAATTTCTTAAAAGAAAACTTCTGATGCTTCGAGCGGGAAATCATTGAAATTGCAAAGGGAAAATAGAAGGAGACGCTAAAGATGGAAGAGGAAAAAGAAGATACGCGCACATACGCACAAAAAGGAGCACACTCACAAAGGACCGCGAAGCATTCAATAGCCATCTAATTAGTCGAGGAAGCAACAGAGGAGTGGAGTACATGCGAATATAATTTCACGTTTTTCAATTCAGTCATGATTTACGGAATAAGTATAACTTATAATATCGATTCAAAATATTTCCCTTCTTTTAGCTACGAAACGGATATTATATAGTTTCCTAATTGAACTCCATTTCGAGATACAATTTATAATATATTTGAATAATAAATTGAAGGAAAAGCCTTGAAAATTTTTAGAGTTACTGAAACATTTGAATTGTTATACTTTTTAATTTATTCACTTCACAAATGGAGTTATTTAGTAAGGAAATGAATTTATCAATTATATTTTCAACATTAAATATCATTAAAAAATATATTGTTCCGTAAAAGACAAAGGCTGCACATTTTTCTGTACAAAAATAAAACTTTAAAATAAATTAAAAGCTTAATATTTATTACTATATTACTTAATTAAATAAAATAAATTAATAAATATAAATTAATTAAATAGTTATTAAAAATAACAATCAATTACTCAGTAATTAGTAACTGAAAGATGAGCGATTATGGACAATGCGGTGCCACTAACGTTTTTTGTGCAGATGGAATGGAATTCGCCATAAAAATAGGAGAACGCAGCTTTTCTACAACTGCGAATAAGTTCTATTCACTAGAGTGGAAACGAAGATACGCACTTGTTAGATTTGCACATCCAAAAAGTGGGTTCTTTTTAATTCACGCCTAATTCATTTCACGAATAATTAACTCCCTTTGTGATTTGCACATGAGTTTTTTTTATGTGAGAATTTCTTTTCTATTTAATCATATTGAAGTAAATTCCAAAAAATTCTCAGCTGTAGTATAAAACCCAAAATTTGTAGAATCTCGTGACTAGGAAGTTGTTGCTGTGACAGCACACTTATTTGTTAGATAGAAGTTTTCGTTATTTAACAGCACGCACAAAGTACAAGACGCCAATATTTGACTTCCCACTTCAGAAGTATCAATTCACTTTGAGGATATTGCAACCCCAACCTATTTAACATAGCCCTTCCGCTTTTAGAGATGACGACGAATATCCTATTAAGTTGGGATTAGAAGCCACTACATTCCAACGCTTTAATCAGCCAGGCCACCGAGGTCTTGTACAAGTAGGGATCGTATTCAATGAATACCAGAAAGCGTCATAACTATTATATTCAAGCAGAAATACAATAGCCATCTTTCGTTATTCAACAGTGTCTATAGTCGTGGCTATTTGCTTTGTAATCTTGACACGTAGATGACTTAAGCTATAAAGTACAAGCAGCGCAGTGGACAATGTAATAGTTGTTGGAATTATCCTGGCTTATTTGGAGGACTTTTCACAGAGATGAAAAAGTCCGTAATCTCCAAAGAATATAGATACAAATAAGAAACATCTTCCATTGATCCCCATTGACCGGAATTGAACCAGAGACTTTCCATTTCCAAGAGCGCGATCCTGGCCATAGTGAGAACAAAGCTATTTGATTTGATACAACGTAGTGGACAGCCTAATTGTCGATGTTAGTTGTAATGAATTTTATCACCCACCGCTTAAATTGTTTCCGGAAGAATTTGTCATACGTATAATAGGCTGTATTCATGGAAGAGAACACGGAAAATGTCCAAGCACGCACCTCAATATATGTGTATGCAAAAAATCAGAAGCGCAGCATACATATTCTGTTGTTACATCGAAGTTTCTTGGTTAGTAATCACATTAAAGGTGACCTTCAATTCTAAACAGCGCGATCTTACCGCCGGGACCTGCCCTAAGCTATCAATTAATGAAATTGTGGAAAATTACTAAATTTAAAAGAAAAACGCAGTTTTTAATGTACAACTAAGGCGGAACTAAATTTCAGAAATATTATTAAAAAAAAAAAAAAAAAAAAAAGATGAATGATTAATCTCATTAGCATGCGAAAGGCCTTGCCTCCAGGAAAGAAAGCGTGAAAGGGATTGGTTTAAACGAGCAGTGATCGCTTGTAGAGCGAGCAGAAAAATAAACTAAGTGCAGAAATGTCGGAAACTCTGATCTCTTTCTCTATTGATGGCAACCGCACTAGAGACTTCCTTCCACACTGGGAATACATTAGCCACAGCTGCTCACCCCCGCCACCTATCGATTTTGTCATCTTTATGGCATCAGAAGCTGGGACGATGCGTTCGCCCTCTCACGGAAAAATGACTGATTTATATTGCGCATCTATTTTCTTTCCCTTCCGGCAATCAAATAGTTTTTGACCCTTTCTGCTCGGTGCTATTTGTTTCTCGTGAATCGCAACAACTTTCTCTTAATGTTTGCTATCTGTTAGTAGAAATTGTGAAGTGTGTCATTTAAACACGACAAAACTGTGCATAATTTAGAACTTATATAAACGTAAAAAAATAAACGAGATGTAAATTAAAATAAATATTTAACATTTGAAAATAAATAATGTCTATTCTCTAGGGCTTTTAGATAGCTTTTCCAAGTTGATACTTATTTGGTCAACTTTTGATTATACAGCTCATGGATTTCCTCTTAATATTTTCCATCTATCAGTATTAATCGTGAACTGTGTAATTTAAATCTGAGCATAATTTAGAACTCTGAACAATAAATCTGAGCATAA
>JAPDSC010053733.1:461275-539731 GCA_026290005.1 Latrodectus geometricus | reverse complement strand
TTTTTTTTATTTAAATGCCCGACAAAGATTGAAGAGATGCGAGCTCTTATTCGAAGTTCGATCAAGCATAGTATCCCGTAATTTCTGTTACTGTTGCCATTTTTTTGTAATTTAATATGATGGAAATTGGAACGTTATGATTAATGGGGCGCTCCTTCACACACATGGGAACACTTTTTTCTTGCTGCTGCAGTTAGCAAATTTATTCATACAGTATAATTTTAGAATCCTCCAACTAGAAAATTATTTTAATATTTAAATCAAAATTTGCGCGAAATAGTTCAATCCATCTTAATTTACTAAATGAAACGAGGAATATTTTTTATCAGTACTATTCATCATATATTTGAGAAATAAAAAAAAATCTGCCTATTTTCGTCTTTCAACACAGTTCTGAGTAGTTGTTTTAAATTTTGGCAACAGTAAACGCATACTTAGAATAAATGTATACGCATGGTGCCAAAGAAATTCCAGGAGAAATCACAAGTTACATCATTTGATAACATGTAAGAAGAGTAGTTTGTAAGATTATCTTTTTCTTAAATCTATTAAAGAGAGCTTTATCGCTTGTTGCTGATAGTATGGCTTGTCAATTTATAGTTATTTTATTATTTATTTAATTACTTTTTTATACACAAAAGAAGAGTTGAACAAATAAATTTTTTTAACAGAAGGACAGAACTTAACATTCAGATCCCAGTTTTACTCCCACGTTTTGAAATGAATTTATGAATCATTCAATTAAATTTTTTTTTGAGAAAATAAGATAGTTGATGACTATTTAAAAATTGTTTTTGTAGAAAGAAAGATGCAAAGAAAATCTTAAAATACTTAGAAACAAATGAGATAACCAAGAAATCATTTGTTGTATCTCATTCCATTCATTGACTTAAAGTTGTCCCCTCCCCCTCCTGAGAGTATTGATAATTTTCGAATTTTTGCAAATTTGTAAGTGTGCCCGAGGTAGGATTCAAGCACATGAACTTATGCACCAAAGCCTAGAGCTTTAAATATTCGGCAGCCTGCTCTACAATAAATCCCTTGCTTCAAATAAATTTTATAAATATATTAGTTTACTCTTTGTCATTTTTATGAGTATAAATTAATATATTAAAACTTTCTAGAAACATTCTTACTTAAATACATTGTTTTACCAACAACTCCATTTATACGTTTTCATTTGATTATTAAAGTTAAGAATGCTTACTTTTCCACTCAAACACATAAAAGGCCTTTTATTCTTCAAAACAATGTCTCAGTGAAGAAAGAAACCGGAAGCTAAACAATTCCTGAACAAAACAGGAAGCCACGGAAGTACATTTTCAATCAAAGCAATATCCTTTTATATATTGTTAGAGGTGTTGCGCGCAAAATTACTTTCTATTTTGGTAAACTGTTAGAAAATGTAGGAAAACACGCTTCTGTCAAAAAGAGTTGTTTTTTTATCATAAAAATAAAATGTTAAACTAAATTATTATAACTATGTGGTGTGTTTGTTGTTTTTCAATTTTTTAAAGTGAAATTTTAATGTTCAACACAAAAAATCAAATTTAATACAAAAGCTTGCTAAAACAATCAAATTTAATAGAAGTTTAGAAGTAAATTCAGTATATTAAATTTTAGTAGTTTAAATTAATTTTTAATGCCTATAGAAATTATAATGTATATCGATTTTAAATGCTCTTTTTATGTAACCTATGTATGTATCAATGATATTTAATTTATGTTTTCATTGTTATAAGAAATGTTTATCCCAAAAGTTTTCTAATGGATATAGTGGCTTTAAATTCACCAATTGAATAGTTCCTTGTCGCGTGTAACTTATTGGTAGATATGTCATACTTTTTTACATACAATAACTAATTCAATTAATACATAAATGCTCAGCAATAATGGTTTCTTAAATGAGAATTAATTTAATTTCGATAAGCACAAACATTTGTGCTGAAGGTACGAACTGGATTCTCAGCTTAATCGTAGATGTTTGTAAATTTTTCGAAATCCATTATAAGAAACATAATCTGGTAAAATAACCTTTAACGGGAAAAACATTTATAAAGGGATAATCTAACCACCCACTTTCATTTCTTTATCTGTCATAGTTTATTCTTTTATATTTCTATCGAAATCATTTCGGTTTCTATTGGGATTAGTAGGTGAAATAGTTTTGTGCATAACAATTAATGCAATAAAATAACCAATGCTGCTTGATTGCCATACAACAAGTAACTGTCTAGATTTGAAATGTTAATATGACTTACCTGAATTTAAAAATGTACAAGTTATAAATTTTCATTTTCCTTCAACTAGAATTACGAATTAGAATTAAGGAATTAGAGTTAAATCATTAACATGCCACATTTATAATATAAGTGTTTATATTCCGCTTATATCGATAATCAGGACAATATTACTAAAACTAATATTAATACATATTTCTTTTATACAATAAGGAAATTGAAATTACCATACTAAATAATGAGTATAATTTTCATATGAAAATTTATAGACATTTTTTTTAAAGAAAGATATTAGCTCAAATATTAATAATCCTTCAATACAACTAAGATAAAAACGCTGTGTTAAAGAATATAGTTAATGTACTAAAACTTGAAACTAATTGATATAATTTTTATTAATATTAAGCGATTTAATTAAATGTTAGGAATAGATTTTTTTAAGAATATTAAAGTAAGAAGTTAATTCCGGAGGTATTAAAATGATTAATGTTCAAATATTTTGAGGTTTATATTTCGAAATTTATGAACATTTCAAGCGCTGAAGCATCCTCATCTAAAGAGCATTGATTATCACGTCATGAATCAAAAGAGGCATTAATCATAGCCAACTCCATACATATTCCCATACTTAAAAATGCATTTCGTTAAAGCCACTAAGAATGTCGAAAATATACACTTTAATTCTTCGAAATCAGTTCCGTTTTCATCGCTTCAAAAAACATCTTCCATCTATTCACATTCTAATCGAAAATTGGACCGTATTCAAAACCCAGAGTTGTCAACGTTTCGGGAGTTTTTCATAATGGAAGGCTGTCACTAAGTCGCAGAGTTGAGCCGCACATCGTCTATCACTGCCACCCTCCTAGGAAAGAACTCCATCCGAGAAGCGTGGACAATGCGAGGGACCCATCCTGTTGTAAGCTGCGAAGCTTATTGTTCACGCTTTTTATGCCGTCTTCTATTTCGGAATGTCGCCATGTCTGAATGACGCGAAATATATAAGCCTATAATCAAGACAATATCGACCCATTTTCAAAACTGATGCCAAAGATTCATACAGAATCTTAAATGTTTTGAAGATAACTGTTGATTGCATTTTTGTTTAGTAAAAATGTAATAATTGCAGATTGAAGAATTAAAATCCAAAAGATTTAAGTTACACCGATAACATATTTATTAAATAATATTTTCAAATATATTCCAGGAAACATGTCGGTTGTGTCATTTTCGAGATCACTTGAGATAAAAATTGTATCTTCAATGTTTTTATTCTAGTCTATTAATTTAAATGCATTAAGATAAATAAAGTTTTCAGTATTAGATCTTTTTATATATAGTATTTACACTCCTTTACCCAAGCATTCATAAAAATTACAAGAAACCTTATATACAATCCCATTAATATAAGAACTAAGCATTATTTCTTTATAGATTTGCTAACTTTATATCGTGACGGTTATGTTACACATGACACTTGGCGATTCAAGCCCACCCGTCAGAGACTACGCGTATGAAAAGATGGTCTTTCGTTTTTGAACAGAGCATCCCCTACAAGGGTGAAAGTAAAACATTGGCTCACAGATGGCAGCACCATCTGAGTCTCCCAATTGAGATGCCGGTGAAGAACTAATGCCTGGCTCCTAACATCTCTAGAAGTATAAATTTGGAATGGTAACATGGAGGACATTGTGACCACGACATGTTTATGTGTCTCAGTCGCCATTATTGAACACGATAGATCTTTGGATAATCCGGAATTTGAATTCACCACCTTCCGGTAACGAGAACGACGCCCTAACCAACAAGGCCACTGTGGCCCCCGTGACGATTTTTTATGTCTGTACCAAAAAATAACAAGAGCTAAAAGAATAGAAGGAACTTTTTAATCAATGTCTAATGGAGCACAGAATATGTTCCAATTACACAAATCCTAATATTTGGACAGTACTTATTTTTTACAGATAATTAGATGATATTTGAATTATACAAACTTTTGACCATTAAAATTGTTACCTCAACACTCCTACACGTTGTATACGTGTAATTGATATGACAGGAAGAAAATCTGTCATACAAATTACATGTACAAATCAAACTATTATATGTAAGTGATTTGCTTTTTCCAAAACTAATATAAAACATGAGTCAGTACTCACATTTAGAATGTGCTAAAATGTAAAAACTCTAAAGCAGGTTTTTTACATACAAACTGCATTTGAAAGATTTTGAAATGCGAATTTGAAGATTGTGGTCTTTATAGTCATGTGTCTAACTTAAATAAAAGTTTAATTCTAGCTTACATAGAATACAAATTCCGAACGGCTATAGTTTAGTTGATTAAGGGTTGTGATCAATTTCAGCATAATGCAAGATCATACGTTGTTTTATTGCAACATACAATCTTGCTTGTTTTCTTCATTTAGAAAATGCTCTGATGTTGTCCTGGCCATAACATTTCCAAGACCTCTCACCAGTTGAAAACTTCTAGTCAATGTTTGTGGAGCAAATAGCTTATTACCATGCGCCAAATCACCACGGTCGATGAATTTTAAAATCTCATTGGCACTGCATGCATAATTGTATCATGTACATACCATAATCTCATATTTAATAAGCACGAGTATAAATGTTGATATTTCTTCTGCAGTTAGTAGTTTTGGGCACTGGTTTTTCAGTATCTATGCTTCCAAATTTAATATAAAATATAAAAACTTTTTGTCTTTATTGAACAAATATGCAGAAACTATAATTGCTAATTACCTTTCTTTCTAGAAAAACAATTTTAGCCAGTAGAGTATTTATCGTAATATTAAGTTATTAAACTAATATCAAAAGTACAAAGACATTTAACTAATCAGATCATAGAGATGAGAAGGTGTAGAGAAAATGACGATACTTCTCGAACAGTTGATTGCAAAATCATTCCAATAGTGATTACAATTTAGGGGGTTTTAAAAATACACGGAATAACTTAATAACAATGCTGACATTAGACACGATCTCGTTTTCTGATCTGTTCTCTAGTACGATGTATTCTTCTCTTTGTGGTCATTTACTTGCTCAATAGATATGATTCTATACATTGTGATCTTCTAATTATGAAAAGTTGGGCATAAATGTTTATATGATTATACTCTGAAAGTAAAAACAAGGATTATATGCCGATCTGTTGCAGATTTAATTTAGCAAGAGTGAAGATTTTACTAGACCTCGATCAACAAAACCATTTCCTGGTTTCTACTACTTTTTATGTGTACAATTTTTGCATAGTTTTAAACTTGCTTATATACAATACATTATACTGAATTTAAAATCAACTGAGTTAATAATAAAAAATTCAAATGCATAATTATTAAAATGAACTAGTGTGAAAAAGTCTAAACTATATGCAGTCATTACAATGATTTAAATGATTTTATTAGGTTATTAAGTGAAATTTCGAAAAATGAAATATAATATTTTACCTCATCAAATTAGTAAATTTTAAAATAATTAATATGCACTTTAATAAGCATCTCCTAGATAAACGAATCAAACAATTAAAATAATTCTATGTACATTTTTTTTAGCAAAAAAGTATTTTAAATACAATATGAAATAAAATATTTATTTCATAATTATTTTAAACTACCAAATTTACCAAAATTTATAAAATCAAATACTTTGTTTCAAAACGTAACGTATAAAATATTATGCAAATTTTTAGATACTAAATTGTTACACTTTAGCATGCAAGCACTTACTAAAGCATATTAAAACTAAATATTTTTGCTAACACAGGAGTTGGTTAAGAAATAACCAAAAATAAAATCAACCTTCATGCAAATTTAGCTCTTGTAATTCTCACATCTCCACGTCAAGGATATATTTTCTAATATGTCTCCAGACATTGCCGTTTCTCATTAACCTGACTGCAGATCTCTGACTAGCACTTCGTGTTAATGCAAAGACCGAAAACGTTAGAAAATTACTTTTTGACAAGAACACAATTCTTTTGCCAAATGCTTTTATGAAACGCTGAAGAAAATCCTAGAGGAGTGCCCAAATCTATTTCCACAACTTACAACGTAGCAACAAATAGAACAAAATTGTCACCTTTTGAAATTTTTCCTTTCCTCCGTGACATTCTTGTCTGTCCCGAAAGGAGGATGAAGCTCTTGGGAGAAAGCCCTGCAGAATCACTGCAGCATCGTATTTTACGAATAAATGTTGAGATTTGATTATAAAATTTAAGAGTGCATCTAATTATAAGTAGATTGTTTATGTGGTGAATCTTTATTATGGCTTTTCAATGTTATGTCACAAGATTGTTTCCTATGACTTTAATTTGCATCATTAGAAAAATAATTATAAACATCTTTCAGGTTCTTCGTATAATGAAACATGTCTATTTGAATTAAGCTTTAGAATAAATTAGATAAATATACTTAAATTAAGTCCAGGAGTAATTGAAAGATTAATTGGTCATAAATCTAGCTATCTTTCAGAGAATTGAGTATGTTATTCAACTCTGACAGTGTCAGATTATTCACAGCAGTTTTAAATATAATGTAAATTTATTTCATATGGGTATTTTTTTAAAAAACTTTTTTAAATTGAAATAACATTTTTATGAAAAAATAAAGTAATTGCAAGGAATTGAAATTTTTGACACCTTGTATCAGACAACTTATTAACAACATGTCATTGTTAAGGAAAGCTGATATCAAACCGTAGACCTACAATTCTACACAGAGCAGTCTTTAAATAGGATACTGGAGCTCGACTAAGATCCTCAACTTGCAAGATTGTCGGAATGTGTGAGATTATCCAGAGTTTTCCTTGCGATACATGAATAGAGCCCAATAATTATGTAAAGTTCTTCCCGACGGCTATACGTAGTAAATAATCAAATGAAATTCTTGTGTATTTCCTTTTGTGGATTCAATAGTGATAGTTGTGTCTTAGGTAGGATATTGTTACTATTCCTATGTTTAACGAGATCTAGTCATATTTTGCAAAGGAGAAAGCTGACTTAATTATACATTCTGATATATTTTTAGATAACAGAAGTTAGATATTTTTAGATAACAGAAGTAGATTTTTTAATCACTTCCAGAATGTTTATTGACCACAAGTATTTTCAGCTTAAACAAAAATTAACATCGTACAATCTGCATATTCCGAAATTTCCCCTAAACCTGATCCAGAAACTCTTGAGATTCAGTATCAAAATAACGAGGCCTGAGAACTAATTAACCTTTCAGTTGCAGTTCGACACCTTCGATACAGGAAATATAGTTTTTATGTGTGAAATACTAGGGCAGTTTGATACAACCATGACTTAAAATTTGACGCTCTAATTGCATTTTTAATATTAAGTGTTCATAGTTTATTCTTTGCAACAACATTCGTAAAATTTGCAAACAATATTTTAAATTATTTGTGTTTAATTAGATTCAAAAGAAAATGATTAACGTGTTTGCTTGATTATGGGGGAAAAAGAACTTCGTGTGTTAAAGGAAGCATTTTTTGCGTTAAAAAGTAATTCCCGAACTCAAGAAAAGCTAAAAAAAATGTGGAAACTGCTCAATCACATGGTACGGATTACTTGATTTTGTGTTAGAAGTACGAGTGCACTAGATGCAGATCGTTCTGGATGTCCAATTGAAGGCATGAGAGAAAAATTGGTCAGTAAAATCCAGATATTAAGTCGGAGGACCACCTAGGTGAGTGCGCGTTGTTGCTAAGGAAATAGACATATCAAATGAAGGTATATTTTGCATTGACATTTAGCTGTGAAAAAGTAGTCAGCAAATTGGATACCATGATTGCAAAAGTGGACTCGTGTAACTATTTCAACGTAGCATTTAGACAAATTCAAGTACAATCCAAGAAAAATTTTCCAGCTGTATGCTATAGTTAGTGAAACATGGATACCGGATATGAAAGAATCCAGGAAGAAAAGGCTTTTTTATCACGACAGTGCCCATCTATAATCATACCTCATCTATAATCATACCAGCTAAATATTTTGAAACTAGAAACGAATTGCTGTTTCATCTACCTTACTCTCCCGACTTGGCTCCCAGTAACTTTTCCTCCTATTTTAGAAAATTTGCTCCATAGTTACAAAGGGTTCAAAAGTAAAAGATATTTTCTACTTTTGAGATCAATGCCGCAAATTTTTATGAATTTCAGAATTTCCTTTTTCCCAAGGATTAAATAAGTTATAATATCGTAATAAAGAATATCTCATTATGAAAGTATGTTATGTCGAAAAATTAAATGTGAATATTAGTTTTTTTTTTCATTTAGAATTCATTTATTTATCAAACTCCCTTCGTAGATATTTGATTTTGATTTAAAAAGCGAACCTCTTATAAAATTAGGACATGGAAGGATTCTATGCAAGAACACTGAGGACAATTATAACTTAGGATAATTACCGTTATTGTATTGTTAACTTCAATGAGCCATATTCTGTAATTTTACGTTAAATAGTTTATTATTTTTTAAATTCAATGTAACAAGCTTAAAATTGTGAAAACATTCCTGAATGTTGAGTATTTAAAGGCATTTAAAAATATAGCCTTTTTTGCCAAATAAATTCTACAAATGAAAAACTATTTCTTAGTTTATTTACAAATTCTTCCAGAAATGCTCCTCTCCACAATTCTTTTCTTTCCCTCTACAAGTCACCAAAGGAAGTTCAATGTAAGGCGAAACAAAATGAAACTTTGTCTGTAGAAGCCACGGTCCATTAGATTTCTTCAGATAAAAGATCTCTAAGGTATGCATCTCACGGTTTTCATCGCATCTTTGGTTCAAGTTTCACTTTAATTTATTTGGCGTACAGCCAACAGCAAAATACCACACAAATCTTCCATGGCTTTTATCCACTGGAGAGTTTTCATGAAATTCAATCTAAACTAGATGGATAACAATCTAGCTACCGCCAACAGGTAATTTTCCCGGAACTCCAGTTTGGTGGAAATTAATGCTAATATTTATGTAAATAGGTAGTGAATTAAAGTAAAAAAGAATTTCCTGAAAGCTTAAAAGAAGCCTTGATCCATTCTACAAGTTAAAGGTAATTTTTTTTTTCGAACTCTACAAGTCAAAGATGAAAAGAAATTTTAGTACCGTAATTTAATTATTATTATAAGAAAGTGTGTGATATACATTTCTTTTTACAAAATCAGTAAATCAATTTGGTTTTTATGCTGGCTATTACTTCTCATATTTAATGATATTCACTCGATTGTATTTGAGAGCGTGAGTTTATATTGTGTGCATACTTGTGAGTGTGAAAGTGTTCGCGAACGTGTTCAGCCATGCGTGAATGAAATTAAATATTTCTGATCTACTTTAAAAGGTATTTATTTCTAATTTACTTTAAAAAGGTTGTTAAATTTTAAATAATGAATTTTAAATAATTAATAAATAAAATGCCAGAGTTTAAGCTATTTCTCATCATTTTAATCCTTAATCTGCGTTTTATTCCATAAATTTCATTTCAATGATATTTTAATATACTTGAGGATAATATGTGCATAACTCCTACCGATAATTTCTTAAGAAAGAAAAAAATGTAGTGATTTGTAATTAATGAAAGATTTCTGAGATTCTCAAGAAAATAAATTCTACTCAAATTTCAAAAAATAAAATTTTTATAATAAACAGCTTAAGTTGCAAAAGCACTTTTAAAAATAAATGTTATTCATGCAATTAATTCCTTGCAAGATGTATTCAATATTGTGTCAGTGAAAACAAGATAATTAATTGCATGGTAGTAATTGTAATCCTCAATACACAGCACATTCACAGTTAAACTAATCCTGCCATCTATCTGAAGTTAGTTAAACTAAAATGCTAATTTGACAAGAAATTCCCTAAGCACTACACATAAACTCCACATTCATAAAAAATTAAATATTAAAAGTTATGTATAATCGAACTCTGTAATTATTTGAATTTCAAATCTATTATTTTAATTCAATAACTTTTAAAAAAATGGTTGAAAAGTCTTAAATTATCTTAACATATTATATACTATTTGACAAAATAAAATTATTCTACAATTGAAGATTAGATTGAGTTAATACACAATATTTAATATGATATCTGCTCGAGAACAGTAATATTAAGAATTGTTACATTCTACGCATAAATACGAATAATGTGTACAATCGTTGGAAATATCTAAATTTTAAATTTATTCAATAAAGTAAAAATATTTAATTCTAAGTTTTGTTCTCCTGCTATCAGTAGCTGTATTTTTTAGTAAAAAAAAAGTGTAAGTGGTTTGTTTTTGCAATAATTTTTCGAATTACTTAAATCACTTTACTTAAATCCGAATTATAAAACATATTAGAATTTTTATATTTTTTACATTCCATTTCATTAAGAAATCGATTATTAAATCATTTTTGATTTTATAAAATTTAATTTTTTTTCTTGCTTTAAATTATGCTTTGACATAATATCTTTTAAATAAATAAAATTAAATTTCCTTAGAAAAAAATTTAAACTTAATTTTTGTCAGGCCCTTAACAAAAATTTAAACAAGAAGCATAAATGCATGCTTTTAATGTTTTGTATATATATATATATATATATATATATATATATATATATATATATATATATATTATCGATATTTATTATCGATATTTTGTAATTAGCAAAGCACATAAACTAAATTATTTAAGGCTTTAAAGTGATGCACTTAAGTTTATACATGTATAATATAAAATTAAGTATTAGTGAAAATCAATTCTTAACAATTACAAAATTTCATTAATAAAAATTTGTAACTTTTATATCTGTATCAAAAGAAATTGCAGATTCGCTTTATTTTGTAACTTTAAGTCGAGTTATTTCTATTAATTATAATTTTACTGTCAAAATAATTAGCAAAACTATAACTTCTTTTCAGTAAAAGCAAGATATATTTTCAGTTGTTTCACTGAAAAATATTTATTATTCAAAAAAATAGAAGTACGCTTTTCTCCTCAAATTTTGTTTCAAATTTTTTCACAAACAATTTGAAAAAGTTGAACCATTTTAAAAATCAAGATAATTTATGAAATTAGGAATCCGAATATTTGACTGGCAGAAAATATCTAAAAATAAAAATTTACCTATTTTGGATAATGCTTTGAAAACCGACATGATTAAAAATTAATTAAAAATTGTCATTAAAAAAGAAGTTGGTACAGCTACTCTGCTGCCATCTTTCGTCGAATAATTATAACAAAAAGTTGGTTTGAATTTTTGAAGACAATTTTATATAGAAGTCCTTTACAAAAATCAATTGCAGTTTTAGTGCATTATTAAAAAAAATTTATATTAAATTAAAAAACAACTTTATATTTTAATTAAAATATTTTATTCATAATTGTTAGTTAATTTATAAAAAGAAAAAACAAACATTTGGACTATAACATTTTAAAATCTATGCATGCATTACAATTATTTGAATAAGATAAATTATGAATTCGAATTATATAAAATATACATTTACTTAATTAAAATAGAAAATACTTGATGAGCATTAAATTTATGCTTAAAATTCTTGTTTTTCAAATCAACAAATGAATTTAAATTTAAAAAATATCATGTCTTCCATCATTAATTTTGGTACATTTAAAAAATATCGGAAATATTAGTTTTTAATCATTAAGTTTTTAAAAATAGCAGGAGAATTTTATTGGTATTAACTTTAAGTATCGTACAAATTTTATTACATGAATTTCCCTCTTAAAGTCCCTAAATATCAAATGGACCATTTACCATTTTTATTTAGTTAGCATTTTTAGGAAAAAACCTTGGGCAATATTAAATTCAAATAAATTTTTTTTAAAAAAATTTCTTTTCGCTATGCTATCAAAATATGCACTATGCGATCAGATTTCATCCTCGGCTGTTTCGAATTGAAAGTTTAGCGTCAGTGGAAAAAATATTGCTTTCAATCAGAAATCCCTTGTCGTACATCCTAAACAAGTCTTTGTCTAAGAAAAAATTAAGTTTCGCTATGCATTTTACTAAAACGAATTCTTTCTTGTTCAATGTATCGAACTGTTTGGAGTCGGCAAGGAGATTCTATGATATTGGAAAATGTAAATTTCAACCAAAAAGAATCTACTCGTAATCAGTTCTATTGTTGTTATAACAAGGCGTGTAGGTGGAAAAGGGAACACGTTTTATTAGGATAGAAATTCGACCACAATTTCGCCACCTTCGTGTTGTATCGATGCTACTTGCAGATTCTGCGGAGAATAAACGAACTCTAGCTTCCTTCAGAAAAATAGAAGAAAGCGCACAATTAAATAAAAGTAACACAATATTGTTGAAATTAAGATAATTTTTATCAAAAAAATTTATCTTTTAATTTCAACAATATTGTGTTAATCAAGAATATGTGTAAAAAATAGAGCTTATATAAAATTTTCTTTTATTTGAATTATAAACACAATATAGTTCATTGACATTCAAATGTCATTTTAGATAAATTTGTCAATGGATTTTAGATAAATTTGTATTTACTTTTAAATACATTGTTTAAATTTATCAAATTTCGTAAGTAATTACGAGCTATAAAATTTAGTCTTTGATTTTGGTATTTTAGCATTTTTCCTGTCCAAAAGTCAATTTATTTTACACTTATAAATGAATACATGAAGCATATAATTTCTCATGTCAGATAAGAAATGACCAGCACATGTTTTTAAATATTTTAAGCTCATGTTCTTATTTTGCATATGTATTTTATAAGACAACACTTTCGTAACGCAATATTTTAAAATTTAGAAAGGTATTCGATCTTAATCATTTTCTTATTGGCAATCATCAATAGTAAATTATACTCTATCTTAAAATTTTAATTATTTTCCACATCAATAGAGGAATTATAATATATTCTTTTTCTTTACAGGCTGAGATGAATCGAGAAAATTTCAAATTTTAACTCTGGCCAGTACTCGGTCGTTCTTCCCTTCAATGAGGTAAATTTATGCATTTAAAATCTTATTCAGATATTTTTTAATGGAATAAAATTTAAAAATTATTTCTCTGACTGAATTCCAAAAAAATATTAAATACATTTTACAATAAGAAAATTTCTAACAATTATATTACAATGAAATAATCTCATCATAAACAAATATTAAATAAGGAAATTTTGTTACTTTAAATTTGAGATGCTTTTAAGAATATACCAAGGGTAAAAATCAGCAGATTAAGTATCAAATAACATTAATCATATTCAAAAATTGTAGCAATGAATATTAGTTTTTCTTATATAAATGATAATATTTGTCATCTTAATGAAATTTTATTGCAATCATTTGTGTTGTCTTTTCTAGAAAGTGTTACAAGCATTTTATTCTAAAGTTTAAATAAGAACTTGAAAATTTCTCTAAGCAGAATTCGTTCATAGTAAAATCAATCTTCGTGTGTCCTTCCGCAGTTGTTGAACAATGATAATTTCACTATAAGGTTTGCAACGCTGGTGTGTGATAAAGAATTAAACTAATGTTAGTAACAGTTATTCTTCTCGCTTAAACAAATTATTAAAATAAAAGTCAAAATATTTGGAACAATTATTCAACATTATTTCATTAAATTTGCGGATAACCAAGTGTCTAAATTTATGAAACTATAATTATGTTTCATAAATTTTTTAAAAGTAAATCTCTAAAAAGTGGTGAAGCATTAGGCGAATCTGAATCTTTGCTTAGAAATGATTTTGTTTTCTATTTTTGGCCTTTTAAAGGTTTTTCTTTACCAGGAGCTAATAACTGGTTGTTTAAATATTTTGCAACGATTGCTCAGGAGTAATATTAATATGAGGAACAAATAGTTTTAAACTTTGATTGTTTTGTATAAAAGCGTACAACCCGTAAACATATGTCATTAACGATGATAAATCACGCATATATATAGTTAACCGTTATAAAAATAATGCAACTCTTAGTAACACACTTGAATGTTCTCCAATATTCTTTTATTTTTTAGATAATTTTATTTTTTCAAAGTGATTTCCAAGTAATTATGTAAACATATCAAAAATTGTACACTCATTAAATTTTTATACTAAATAAAACTTTGTTAAAAGGTTATATAATATCCCACTTTTAGAAAATAAATGTTAATATATTTAGCATTCAATGAGTTTCTTGTAATGGAAAACACTCAGCGTGATAGGAGATTTTAAAAATTCAAAGTTAACCATTCCCAAAGGCTGATTTTTCTAGTTCTAGCTAAATTATGAATTTGAAAAATTTAATAATGTGGCCAATTAAATGTCTTGCATAACTGAACAATTTTAATTAATGAAATTACAAAGTAGAAATAATGCAAATCAGTTTTTATATAAGTTTTCATTGTTTTTATTAACAATAGGAATTATAAAGAATTATACTATAATAATCAGTATTACCAACTGCAATTCAACAATAATGTTGAACTTTGTCCAGTTATATAAAATAGTTAGAACATTTCCTAAAATTAATTGCATATTTCAAACTATTCTGTATAATTTAAAATAGGATTTGATAGTTTGGAATGAAACGATAACGTTCTGAATAATTCAGAAACCAGTCTATGAATTCCAGATGTACGTCTCTGACACGAATAGTTCACTAACCTTTCTAATTAATTGTAGTTAAAATTAATAGATTTTAAAAATTAATTTGATACATTGTATAGTAAGACTTGTCTATTTTGTTTTTACCCGGGAATGGAACAAACTGCTAGAATATATTTAATTTTGGCTGTTGCTAAATTTAAAACTGCATAAAGCCTTAAATTCTTTTTAGCGTTCCTTATACATGCAATGGACAGTTGCATTTACAATTCTGAAACGAATTTTATTTATTTTTATTAGAATACACGATTGCGACGTTACAAGATTTCGTGCCGCACATTAACATTAAATCCGTCTTTAATGGAAAATGCAAATTGATCAAACCATGAAGTGGATTGAAACTTAATATTTGAACTCTCAGACCAAACACAATGGGAAGCGCACCGCTTTTCATCGTCTTAAAGACAAATAGGGAAGCTTACTCTATCCTGCCGGAATTAAAATATTGAGACGAAATATGTATTTTGATTTAGTTGCATTAAGGAAGCACCTTCTGGTATATCGGGAACGATCGATACTTGCGGGATTCAATGCTAATTAAAAGGAAGCGTTCTTTTCATTCTGATATGCATATAAAACACTTGAATTGCTTAGATTAAACCTCAAAGTTTAATAAAAATATCTTTAACATTGTCGAATGTTTGATTGTGAATTTAATACCAATTTGTATAGTTTAATTTTTTTATGATTGTTAAAAATTATTTTATCAAATCAAACTGTTTTTTAAAACTTTTGAGAAATTTAATTATTATTTACTTGTTAGTCTAATAACACTTGGAGAAACCAAGCCTACCCGTCTGATACTGGGTGATTGAAGTTAGAAAGAGCGTCTTCCATTTTTGAACAGAACACTCCCAATGAGGTAAAAAATACGACATTTGGCTCATACCTGGCCTGGCTGACATTTGGTTCACACCTAGGTTTTCAAATTTAGAGATAGGAACCCAGAGAACACTTAATGCTTGGTTCCTAACTCTCTCAGCGGCATTCATTTCGAATGAAAAAATGAAGAACATTACGACCACGTTATATTTTACGTACTTCAATCGCAATTAGTGAACACGATGGTGTTTTTGTAGGAATCGAACCTACAACCTAGAGATTGCAAGATTGACACCCAAACGAACTAAGTTACCGTGGCCCTAATGGTTTATTTACTTGAGATTATGAAATGTATTAAGCAGGATCAATGCTTACGTATAATTTGAATTGTTTAAATCCTGTTACATGAACCAATTAATTTTTGGTACAATTTTTCACCACTGCTTACGTGCAAGACTATGTAGACCTCATTTTTATTAAATATCTCACTTGCGATATTTTAAGCAGAGATGCAACAGAGAATGTACACTGGCCTCCATAAATTCAGAACAACAAATTTCTTAAAGCTCCTCATAAAAAATGACACCAAAAATTTATAATTTATACAAGTGATAAAAACGAATTGTTTAGATACTAAACCCAAAATTTGATAAATTCTAAGAAATATTCAAAATACAATGCATATGATTAGATTTGTTAAACTTTAAAAGCTTAATTAGAGATAAACATACAATAGTATAAGAATGAATCCCTTTTCAAACATCACAGCATGCAACTTTAAAGTAGCATTGCATGTGATGAAACTTCTACGATGTATATTTTCTAATTAGCTGAGATTTACATTTATCATCAAACTTTCAACGTAAGTCATGTGAAATGTTTATCCAACAATTTTTCCCAAATAGGTTTATGTACATTAAAGATCTAAACAATTAATCATAATATTCTGATATGCAACGTTAGTATTATTTTAACGCCTATAATGTCCAAAACAGTCGTTAATGCAAAGCAAATATGAAACTTAATGCCCTAATGAGAAATATTTTTAAATGACTGAATGAGACAATTATCTAGGTTTAAAACTTCATACATAAATGATTATTTTTTAATTACTGTTCATCATTTTGGCAATAATTGAGAACAAGAAAGGTTTCCCATGCTTATTCTTAGACAGTTTTGTAAGATTTACAGACAGAATTAGATTTTTACTTCTTTTTCTTAAAATAGATCACAGCTAAGTTTAGGTCATTATTTCGTAAAAAAGAAAACTAAATTTCTAATAATTGTTTTTCACAAAAGAATTAACTAGTTTTCTACAAATAAAATTTCTTTGAAATTCGTAAATTTTTCAGAGATTTTTTCTATTTGAACTTGTTTTGTGTAATTTAATATTTTCCATATAAAATGTCAGAGATAATTTTATAAGATTTGATGAAATAATTGTACTTTCAATGGAATAAAGTTTAAATAAATATTTAATAGAGGGAATATATTTTAACATTTAATTATTTTAAATATACGCAGAAAAGTCATTAAATACCTGGTTTACTTTTCCCTGGAATGAAAAAGAGCTTCAAAATAATTTCAAAATTTGTGGATAATGTGCTATGCATAAAAACCTTTTTTGCGTAACATAATCTCTTAATCTAATATAACAGATAATTTTGTTCTTGACAATGTCCAACACCTACGTCTATATTCCATGATAGCCGTTTATTAGCTATTTCTTTAAAATATAGAATTTTAGCAACATCCTTGGAGAAAAACAAAAGTTTCTTGAAATTAAATTGGTGTCTAGACCTCGTTATGTCAAAACTGAAATGCAAAACATAATCACAACTAAGTATACGTGTTCTCCAAAACAAGTGGTTTTGATTCTTAGAAAATATATAGTTCTACCAACAGAAGTGAAAAAGCCCTTTAATGAAGCTATTTGTACACAGTATTGGGCATTAAAATTGTTTCCCTAGGGAGAAATTCAAATAATCAAATGTCGTTTATATATAAATATATTACATTGAAAATTTCAAATCATTAAAATTACAAGAAGTTTATAAGCATGGATTTTTAGAGATCAGTTCTCTGAATACAATCAATCCTAACTGCAGTGACAGCACTCCTGAAATCAAACATGGACATTGAATCAAATAGAGGTAGGAGATAACGATACAGCCGCCCATGCAGCTTCAATACAATACAATAACCCATTGACCCCGGAAACTGGTATATGGAAGTGAGCCAATTTCTCAGATACCACTGAAAAAAGATACTCTTGAAAATATCTGAAAAACAGACTAAATAAATTTTTTTATATCAAAGTAGATTCATATAATACACGCAATTTATGCTTATAGTATCCTCCTCAAATGAAGCTTTTCACGGGACTCGAATAAAAGGCAGAGTTGGGCCATAATCCGACAAGTTCAAATTTATATGTAAGCTATAATAAATATTAGCATTCTTGTGTGTGTGTGTGCTGGCGATATATTACTGAAACTACTTTTGAGAATTTCCTTTTAAATTTATTAGCTAAAAATATTTGGCACTTGCTTTTAAAATAAAATTAGCATAATAAAATGCTTTCACATTGATTAACGCATCGAGCGAAATGAGAAACAAATGGTTGATTTCATAATTCTTGGATGTTTGTGGCAGTTTGTGTCGGAATTTTATTTTTTCCTCTCTCCCCAATTCTTACTATTAATTTATATTCTACTTATATCTTATTCAAATTTTCAATCGTTAATAAAAAATATTTTTTATTGACCCACTCAAATTCAAATATATATTTTTTTTAAACTGGTAGTATTGATGACACTTGATGTTAATACAGAATTTTCAAATAATGTGATTCATTAATTAAATATAATTAATTTATTTTAGTTTTATATGGGAGAACATTCACTGACTGTGTAGTGGTGCCATCTGTTGGCCTCAACAATCATTAATTTTACATTTATTACATTCTTAAATTCATTTATTTTTATTACCTTGTAAATGAGTTTATTACTTCCAATGAAAATTTAATTTTGTGGTTTTGAAATAAATTAGTGAGAGAGTTAGAAAGTGTATAGATGAGAGAGAGAATTTTTTCTAAATTAGGAAAAAGTAGATGACAGTTATTTGTAAAGGACATTCTGTACTATTGTGAAATGGCAAATTTCGTAGAACGTTGCTGTAGAATCTCCATGTTTTCAGATAAAACCACGTCGAAGCAAAAAAAATAATCGTAGCAATAAACTAAACAAACTGGATTAACAGTGTTGACTCTTAAGCAAAAAAGAGTAGGCAATGCGAGATTTAATAAAATGTAACTAAGAGAAAATTTTTCTTTGTTGACTTTAATAGAAATTGACAATTTTTTTTATATATTATTAAACTGAAAATCACGTTCGAATGAGACCTCGTATTCAAGAAATGACTATTAATCGAGAAACTAAAAAGTAAATTTAATGAAAAAGTACGGGAAAAAATGTGTGCGGAAAACCTTAAAAAACTTCGAAAACAAGAAAATTTTCGAAAAAGGCTGTCAAGCAATTCAGTCAATTTAGCAAATTAATTTACATTAAGTGTGAAACATGTGTAAGTTTCTTAATTTAAAGAAATACATCTAAGTGAGAATTCATTTTTAAACTAGTAAACACATCCAAATCCAAATTCGTATTATTTCTTAACTTCAATTTGATCTGCGCAAAAAACATACATTATTCTTGAAACGTGAATTAACTTGTTTATGCCATAATGTACTAATTTTGAAAGCTTATTCTCGATAGCAATAAAAAGCCCTCAATTTGTTGAACACGGTTGAAGAAATATTCACCCAATCATCCACAATTTCAAACACATGTGGTATTTTTAAAATGCAATAAATATATCCCGCTTTTATACATATCAAGAATAGTAATTAAAATTATAGATGTAAAAAAAATTATGCTAAGCAGTTTAAAAACACCACTTAGTAAATTAAATCGAACAATTAAAATGTTTCTCGAAAGAATTTAATCAAATTATTGTATTGCAAAATGAGGAAATGTGGCAATGTTTTAGAATCTTTAAACAGAAATATGATTGATTTCCAAATCAAATTCTTTGATATCTCTCAAGTTATTCAGACATAGGATTTAGAAAATGAATGCTAATCTTAAAAATTCATATATTTTAACTATTTTTCTAGAAATAAAAATCTACTTATGATTTCATGTTGTAATTGAGATAAAATGAAACTATCTTTGAGTCTAGCCTATCATTAAAACTTACCTCGATGGACCAGTGCATACCCTTTTAAATTTAAAATGTGTACTTTAAATCAGATACTTAAATTTAAAACGGAAGTATAATAATCTCTTCTATTCATTGTCTAAAGGAAGAAATAAAACTCCACAAACCAAACCCTCCCCCCCCCATGCCATCCAATTCACATAATGGATGGGGGTGAAATCCCCCTTCGCATCGGCCATTTCATGCCACAATTTCTCTAAAATTAAACGTATCACTCACTTTGGTATATTTGAATCTACAAGTGGCAACGGAAAATGGACCCTTCATCGCTTAATCAGCAGAAATGGATAGCAACTCCTTTGCTTCGGAACACGTGACCATTCCCCCGACCAACCAGAATCACCCGCTGTTTCCAAGGCGTTTTCCGGAAAAGCGGTGGCGTTAAAAAATTGTCACTTTCTTCCCGAAATGGGGTCTCTTTTGGAAGGTATTAGAGATGTTGCAATCGCCATCTGAATTCTCGGGAGGCGCATTCGATGTTTCCGTCTTAATGCCGCCTACTTGGAGCGGGGAATGGGTGAAATTGTCTTGGCAGTTTTTAATTCAAGGGAATTCGGAGATAAATTCTGAGCCTTTACGATGATCAAAATATTCTACTCCATTAAACGTTACATTCTCCAATGGGGATTCGCGGTATTCAGATTAATTTTAAGAAAAAGATTAAAAATTAATGTGTACAAAAATAATTATATTTTTGATTATAACCATACAAAAATATAATCATACAAATTTATTTGTGTACAATGATTAAAAATGCCATTAATTCTTATGCGAAACGTCTTGCATTTGTTTATAGAATTCATACAAATATTAATGTTATATTTTAATTCAAATTTAGGTCCTTATACATTGAATGAACAAACCAATATTTACAAATACAATCAATTTAAAGTAAGTGTAAGATTATGAAGTTTGTCAGTAATTTAGAAAAATGAACAATAATTTTTAGTGAATTTTTGTTTTGATAATTATATTCTATTTTTATTATGTAAATGACGAGCAAAAATAATTCTTTTAATCATTTCAAAGATTAAATGAGTGTTTAACATTTGAATTGAAGTTTTTTTTTGTGTTAATGAAATATTATTTTTAAGTATCTTAACGGCATCAAATTATTCATTTTAGTGTTTATTAAATATTATCATTAAATATTATTCATTTAGTGTTTATTAAATATAAGGTTTAATAGCATAATATTCTATTTTAGACCTTATTTATTGGAGATATATACTTTAATTTTACTACATAAAGATGTTTCTATACATAAAAGGAAGTAATATATAGAGAAACTCCTAAATCTTACCTTTCTTGTTTCGGATTTCTCTTAAATAGTCTCATTTCAACAAAAAAATTGAAAAAATACTGCAGTTAAATACGTAAAACACAAAAACGAGCAAATCTTAACTAAGCTTACTGAGAATTATTGTGGACTGTTACATATTACCGTGTTTTGTTCTAGTTTTGATGAACACAAGGTGGTCTAGACCACGACCAGCCAATGACATATATCGTTAATGAAATGTAGCGATTTCGAATCTAAACCAAACCGAATATTCATCGTGTTCACTAATGGGCCCGTAAATTGGGATGGGGCCCGTAAAATATGTCGTACTCGCAATGTCTTCCATGTGAAATGATACTTCTAGGAAAGGCAAAGCAAGTCTGGGGTCTTCTGCTCGGTCCTTGCTTCTAAGTTACGCATACCCGCCCACTTTCGGAGCAACATTGGCACACTCATTAGATGCCCCATTATAAAAGTTTTCATCACTTCCGCCCCTCATAGTGCAAATTAGGGGCGTAATATCCCAAGTAGCCGAACATTAGAAATAATAAAAAAATGTTTTTCTTTTATTTTCATGTTTTTAATTTTTTTTAACCACTTTTATTTATCGCGATAAAAATGTTTTTTATTTTTCCCCCGTTTTTTTTTAATATTTATTTACTTTTTTTTTCGTTTTTCAAGTGCTTCTATCGAAGTGCGTACTAGTAAGTTTATTGACCTCTTTTCTTTTATTTCGTGAATATGGCTCATGTACTAAAGTTATTGCAAAAGACATAAAATCAATAAAGCTCTGAAGAACTTCACAGATTTCAAGTGATAAACTAGATAGTTCCATAAATACATATTAATTCTTCAATATTAATTACTTTATATTAGGCTGGGGAAAAAGAAATTCATTATTTTTACATTTTTTGTAACTTCTTTCATGTTCGCTTTGTAAAAATGTTTAAAACAGTTTTCATGTAGATATTTAGGTCTTGCGCGAAGCTACGACTGCTGACATGCTGTCATGTTTGATAATTTTTGATATTTTATAGACATTCTCGACGATGTTGTATCCATGCGAGGTGCATCTTTAGCATCCAAATACCCAAACGGAATCGACGAAACCAAAATTGTGCGTAACTGGTTGTTACAATCATATATAGGACGATAAACACTTTCACAATTTTAGCCACCTGGTTAGCATTTTCGCCATTATAAAAGAAAAACTAAAATGTATCGAATTTTCTGTTTGTTGTCTTCTATTTTTAAAACCGTGTACTCATAACTGAATTAATGAAACAAAAAACCGCAAGAGTGTGTTTAGTGTCAAATCTTACCTTTCCAATGAGCATAAATTTGAAATTGTTTGATAGATACCTCACGAGATAGAGATCACTACAGACGTCTACCGAAAAAACAATGGATAACTTTTTCCCCAAGCTAATATTTAAATTAACGATTAAGAGGACTTTCTGTTTTACTTCTTTTTTAACAATTATTGTATTTATAAGCATTGATTCCTCTGAAAACAAAACATTTTAAAAACGGAATTTAATAATTAAGCCTAGACGCGAAAATATAATTTCTAAATAAAATATATTCAAATAATTATTACCACCACCTCCCACTGTTTCCAAATATTGCTCACCTACATTTTGAACGTTAGATAATTATTTTTTTAAAATTTCATTGAGGGAGTGCTTGAAAGTTTTCTTGAACTTCTTGTAGTACACGAATGTAGACAGATATATTTATAAATCCTCTCAAAATTCATTATGTGGTAGGTGTTTAAAAGTGCCTTACTGCTAACCTTCTAGCTAGATGGTATCTTAAAGCAAGAAAAGCTTTTCTGCATTGTATTATTTTTTAGCTTCAAAGTTAATCGCTTATTTTATAGATCTTGAATTTATAAGTTTAAAACAGAGACGCAAAAGAATATAATTTTTTAATATCATGCAATTATCTACCAATATCTAGCTTTCAAATGTGGTACATATGCAATTTGAATATTAGAGAAATTTTTTTGAGTGTGGTTCGTTAGAATGAAAGCGGAATTTTCTATGTCCCTCCCCCTTTGTGCACGATTTATGAAAAGTATTCTTAGAAGTCATTACAGCCTGGATCTTCAGAAATACTTTACAATGGCTTTTAACTGTCTACTAAATAATATCATAAATACGTGGAAAGCTTTCAAAAATTGTTTTAAATGAAGGTTATCGTTTTGTATGTACTTGCAGGTTTTGAATTTTTACAATAATAAAAATTCATTTAAAAGGAATTTAGTTTTATTCAACAAAATAAGTGTGTGTGCTGCCGCCTACTTTGTCTAGTGGTCAGCATTCCTGACTGCGGATAGGGAGGTCCGGGTTCGAATCCCAGTCGGGGCATGGATGTACTTTCTCTTTCTCTCTCTCCTGTCTTTGTCCTTTCCTTGTATGAATGGGTTGTGAATGGTTGCCTACCCTATAAACGAGTTCCTATGGCATGTGTGTACTGAGGAAGTCGGACTCCACACCCAATTGCGGTTCAGTTGAAAGAGTGGAGCAGCGCACCCATACAGCCAGTCTGGCTGGAACTCAACAAAAAAAAAATAATAATAAATAAATAAAATGTGTGTGTGTGTGCTAATTAATTTCTCATATGGTTCATATGCAACTTGAGAATTTGTGAATTTATTTCAAGCAATTTAGAATATTGAAACAAAAATGTAATAAATTGTGCACTGAATTTTATTTTTTGTTTTTGTGGATTACTGTGATTCTGTGATGTATTCCTTCAATTTTAAACCAGCACTTAAGGGGAGATGTAATTTGCTCATCATAGCTCTTTGTTTCAACATCTAGACTCTAGAATACCAATTAAGTCCGATATGAAAGTTTTATGCCATTTATACAAATTTATTTATTCAAATTTCAAGTTATTTTGTGTTTAAATATTTTGACCCCTTAAAAAGCCACTTTTGAATTGTGTCATTTACTTCATTTTTAATAACATATATCATTTTGTTTCTGGTAAATTAAGTTGCTTTGAATGCTGTCTTTAAATATGAAATTAAAATATTTCATGTGCAATTCATCCAATTACTAAATACTGTTATATTATGATGATGAATATCTAAGAACTCCTAAAGGATTTCTCGAATTTCTCTCCTTGTACGTCACGAATGATTTTTTTCTAAATTTCATCAGCGTATGTTAATTACTAATGTAGAAAGATTAGATCCTTTTGATGAGCCAAAGGAAAGCTCTCAGAAAATGGTGCTTGAAGCCGAAATGCAATGGTGGTGAACATGTTATTTTCCTTTTGATTTCCGACTTTTTGAACTTCAACTTCGTTTCAAAATTCATGTCATCTTTCAGAAAAATGATAAATGATCTCTTTTAATTCTCTACGTTTTCTTGTTGTTTCATTTGCCGTATCCTGCACCCAACACGTTTGGGATATTTTCAATCATTTCAAGAATCTCTTGCGAATTTCTTTTAATTGCATTTCTGAAAGAACTGAATTCATTTTTAATTTTATACAATTCATGTGTGTGCAAGTAAATGTTTTTTAATCTAAAGGAGTCATTATTGTTAAAACGTAATTGTTTAAATTTAAAATTAAAAAATGAAAGGTTTTCTCTTAAGCAGTAAAATGCATAACTTAAGCTGCAATTGCATATTTAAAATGTTATAATAACATTTAAACAAACAGACGTTTTCATTATTTTTTTGTTGTTTTAAAATCTATGTCTAAGTCAGCATTAAAATATAAAAATTAGCAAACATACATCTTTATGAGAATCTTCCTAATTTTATTTCAAGACCCTAATTTATTTCAACCAATGCATACTCAAAATCTAGCACGCACACATTTTCCAATTACTACCCGTTAAAACAATTATAACTGGCCGCAGTAGCCAACGACCTTTTATCTTGCAAAAGTATTAGCAAAAATAGTCCTTCTCTCGCATGAAAGATGAAGGTCTTAAATCCCCCTGAAGAATCATTTTGCAGAAAATAGCACGATATGCGTACCCCTAAACAGGAAAATTAAGCACAAGAAATGGTGAACATTTGGCCACTTGCTAATCTACTTTACTCTGTATATTCTGAAAGCTAAACACTGTTTCATAGCTTTTAGTATGCTCTATATTTTGCCATTTCTTCAAAATCTTTTTCATAGAAAATTTTCTATATTAATTGATATTGGACATTCCAGGCAAATTTCAAAACCATCTAACATCAAATCAAACATCCGTTACCAATGTGTGAAACTAGAAAAAAATAAAGATATTACTTGGTAAATATTATTTAAATTTGACAATAAGATTTTTAATAAAAAGAAATTGGTTCCACATTAAACCAGGAGGTGTGTTTTATGACTCCTTTACTCACTTACTTATACCCACATACTCGGTTCTAATTATGTATTCATAACTTACGATTGTGGAATCTCTGTTAGTAAAAGAGTTGGTCTTGTTTGATTTTTCTTGATCTAACCTGAAACTAACGTGGTGAGAGGAAATTTATACGAAACATTCATAAAATATTAATAATTTAATTAATGAGAAATGGAGAAGAAAACATCTCGTGGAATTACATTCTTGTCATTTAATGGTGACTTAAAATAACAATGTGTTTAAAATTACGGTCTTCGCATAATAGTCAATATTGTGTGACTAACTAAACCAAATTTGAAAATCACAAGCTACTGTTCTTCAGCTTACGCTTAACAGAGTTAATTAGATAGGAAACTTTAATTTTAAGTTGATTTATCAAATCATTAAAAACGTCCGGACCTGACGATGAACGATATTAAATGTCTAAAATGTCCCGATTTTTAGATTTTAGATATGCTTTAATTAAGTGCCATATAGTTAAAGTGAATATAATCAACTCTAATTAGATTACAGTGAATCGGGCAGTAAAGTTTTACTAAAATTTAATGCTTTTGCATATTCATCCATATCGTAACAATTCCGTCTCATGGTCATAATAATATTCAAATAATTCAGTACTTAAAGGGTTAATGAAGTTTTAGTATGTTTTTTTTATCACTCAATGATTACTGTTAGTACTCTTAGGTTAATTTGATTGGGACTTGCATCTTAAATTGGTTTTTGAATAATCAGAAACATCCTTAGCCGAGGTGAGATCCAACGAACTGTTGAACCGAAAACCAGATCGCCAACCACTTGGAATGAAGCTGTGTTAATCTGTAGCTGCTATTCTGTCATTTAGAAGATAGTAAATGCAATACCAGAGATAGATATAAAGATGAGTAGGTCTATGCACGTTTAAATTTTATGAGGCTAAGTGTACAAGAGGGTGTAAGATATCTAAATTGTAATGAAGAAAATACTTTATAAAGAGAAAGATGATGTAAAAGAAGATGATTGGTCAAATAATGACTGTTACATAACTATAACTCAAAATTAAAGTTACTTGAAGGCCAAGGTTAATGAAATAGACACCTTAGAAAGTGAAGCAATAATGCATTCAAAAAAATACTCTTTTATTTTAATTGCATTTTTGTATGCTATAACATACCCTCATAACACTTTACAATATATCTTTTTGATAAATGATTCTCTAATCAATATTATTAAATACTCAAATTTTTATGTGGTAAAAATTTGATATACTTGATCAACTTAGGTTTTGAGTAATTTGAAAAATCCAGTTATGATATCAATGTAAAGTGTAACAGAACAGTATAATAGAAGTTTTCGTTACTTATTAAGAGCATACATTTTAATAAACATAAGCGCAATTAAACATACGTCTAAGTTTTTAGAGCCTACCTTTGTTGTAAAAAGATTTAGTTGATAAAGATGTATCAAAATATAACATCTTAACTAAGATAACATCAACTGTAGATTATATATATTTATATAATTATACTAATCCACAATGCAATTCCTCCTTCTACTTTTATTCGTGATAACTATTCATTTGGTCAATAAAAATTTAAGGATCTTGAATACAATGTTGTCAAATGCAAGATACATAACACTCGAAAATTTTCCATTTCAAAATAATATTTATGCACTTCTCAGTGCAGTAGACATAATTTACAAGTTATAAAATGTTAAACTACACACTAAAATGCTTTCACTCAGTTTCATGTTTGATCAACAACGTGAGCAAATGCCTGGATATTTTGAATGATGACGTAATGGAGGAAAATCATGTTCAGTCGTGTCTCTGTAACCAATTAGAGCAAAGAGAGTTTCTAAGTGTACAATTCAGTATCGACACGCCACAGTTAGCGATGGTGTGAAATTTCAAGTCGGCTGAAACATGAATTGGTACTTAAGGAGATACCTCCAATCCTGCCAGAACACAACATAGTAAACTTCAGCCGTATCTACGATTAATGCTTCCAGCCGGTATTCGTTAATTGCTTGAATAATCGAAATACCATAACGTTGAAGTAAGCTGCCAGATATTTTGCTTACAATTGGATACCATGGATGGGATCTATAGTATTTGATAGGCTAAAAGGAATCCTTACATCGTAAATAATATTCTAATTAAATCTACGTTATTTGCTCAATGTAAAATATATCCTATTAAATTTCAAAGAATAGATAAATCTAAATATATATTATTTTCCAAATTCTGTTTAATAAGCTTTAGTAATAACTGATCATAAAATAAGCATTTCATTTTACTTTTTAATCGCTATGAATTCGAATATCTTTAAGAAAAAAGAGGATAAAATTATTAGATCTACATAATTGAAAGTAAATGGAATCTAGGAATTTAAAACATTATATATGAAATTACTTTAAATAATTATTACGATAATTCTAATGAACACTAGTAATTAAAATTTCTTTTAAAATATAATATTAAGGCTATATTTCTTCTATCATTTGCCATGACAAGAGGCTTATTCATATTATTAATTATCATGACTATCATTTAAAATCAGTGATACTAGTTGATTGTGGTTCCTTTCAAGATCCCATTTTTTCCCGATAGAAGTCACAATATTCTTTTTTAATATACATACTTACAATTTGTATCACTTTTTTTAAATATTAATACTAGCTTTACGAACATTTCTTTTATATTTATCTTTACGAACTTTAGTCATGGAAAACTTCTGTCATCCTAACAAAAAGAACTACCAATAATGCTAATTGGAGATTTTAATACCGATACTATTAAATCATCCTACTTTTTATAATACACAGGAAATTTTATATAATACCTGTTATTAAATACACATTACATGTATATATAATATATTATAAATGTTTTGTATAATTTGTGTAATATATCATATAACTAATGAAATTTAACAACATGTTATATTATTCTGAGTTATATAATTCATAGCATATTTTTAACTAAGATTTTCAAATTATTTTATTAAACTTGATCATCAGACACTTAAATGCACACATCATGACGATTTTCTTTCATAAAGACAAATTTACATATTATAGTATGTGACATAAATATTAAATACTTGAAATATCTGTACTTTTTACAACGTTCAGGTTTATCTAGTGAGTATTTATAAGGAAGATCTATACATAAACTTTCAAAAAATGTCAAGATTATTCAGAAAATAAGAGCCCCCAAAAAATAAGAGTTTCCAGACGGAACACAAGCTCAGTTCTTTTCTACAATGTAATATTTTTCCAAAGTAGGAAAGAATGTCCTAAGAATCAAAGAATTTTGCATGCACAAGTCAAAATGTGAAAGAAAACATTCTTCATCAGAAAAAGAGTATTCTATTTAAAATGCGTATGTTTTTTGCGAATAGATATTAAAAACTATCGATAGGGAAAAAGTGGCTTCTGTTTTAAATATTTAAAAAAGAAAAAAAAAAGATTCATGAAAATAATTCCTTCAATGCAAATTATAGCGTTTTAATAAAAAGTGATTTTTGGAAAGTAACAAATCCGAAATTTTGGCCCGAGAAAAAGAAACAATTGACAGAAGTTACAAGAAAATTTAAGAAAAAAATTTAAAAAAATAAATAAATTACACAGGTTGTAATTTTTTTCGAACTTTATATAAGAATTGTTTTTTAAATCCATAGCATATATATTATTAGATAACATTTTACCAAACATCGAATTATTAATAAAAGCATATTATTTCTTAAAAATATTCATTTTTTAGATTAAAAAAATCTACTAATAACAAGTTTTAAATAAACCGTTATTAGAATATTTTAAGTAACTAAATAATTAAAAAATTTAATGTTCTTTATGAACATGATCAAATAGAGATTTTAACATTGTTCTTTTATTTATTATTATTTTTTTTTTAAATTACGTTTCCCGATTTTTTCCACGTGAAGTCACAAAATAAAATTAATCGTCTCAAATTTCAGCATTGGAATTTAAAATCTAATGATTATTTCATGTGTAAATGTCAGGCTCGTCATGAACTAGTATAAGGACAGCTCTGTTCAGTGTATGAGATTCCGAGTTTAATTCCAGTAACTTTTGTACAATAGAGTATATACGTTATTCTACAGTGTTCGGCTTGATTGTCTGTTTGGGTAGCTGCTTCCAGGTTTCCATATTTACGATCTGTGAATATGGTCCACTATCAATGAAAATAATTTCCTTAAGACAAAAGTATTATACAGCGGTTTTCGGCCGTCAGCTATCAAGTAAGTTGTGACAAATATTATAAGTCACTTCAATCGAAGTTTATTCGATTAGTTAAGTATTGAGTTTGCTACGTCTGAATATGAAAATGAGGCATTTTTGTAACATTATTTTGGCTATGTTTTTCAAAAGTGTCTCATATCTGATTTAACAAATACTTTTCAAATATCTGAACTTCAAACTTTTTAGAAATCTAATATTTCAGAGAAAGAAATGTTCGAGTTTTCGAAAACTTTTTCATATTAAAGTTCATTGTATTAGGTTGGGGAAAAAGTAATCCATTATTTTTTCGGTAGACATCTGTAGTTATCGATATCTCGTGAGGTATCAATCAAACAATTTCAGATTTATGCTCGTTGGAAAGGTGACATTTGACACTAAAATATCCTCTTGCGGTTTTTTGTTTGATTAATCCAGTTACGAGTACAAGGTTTTAAAAATGGAAGACAACAAACATAAAATTCGATACATTTTCGTTTTTATCTTGTAACGGCGAAAAATATAGCCGGGTGGCTAAAATTGTGAAAGGTGTTTATCGTCCTATATAAGACTGTAACAACCAGTTACGTACATTTTTTGTTTTGTTGATTCCGTTCGGGTATTTTTGATGTTAGAGATGCACCTCGCATGTGGATACAGCATCGTCGAAAATGTCTATAAAATATCAAAAATGATCGAAGTTAACCGCATGTCAGCAGTCGTAACGCGCAAGACCTAAAAATCTACATGACAGCTGTTTTAAACCTTTTTACAAAGTGAATCCAAAAGAAGTTACATAAAATTCACGTAAAAATAATGGATTTCTTTTTCTCCAAACCAATATTTCATGTCTTTCAAAACAATCAGTCATGAAATACAATGAACTTTGAGATAAAATTTTTTTTTTTGAAAACTCAAACATTTCTTCCATTTAAATATATATATCAAAATGAAGTTCAGATATTTGAAAATAAATTTCAATTTTAAAAACCCTTTCAGTTCAACGAATACTAATATCACGTAGTTTTATGACCTCTTAAAGATTATTATGCAGATAAAACTACATTATATATTTTAGATAAGATGTAATTTCTTCTGCTGCCTGTAAAAATCCAAATTCTCACAGAAAAATAACTCACTTTTTTACGAATTTACTTAAAAGTAGATCACATATAAAGGGATCTAAAATAGTTATCAATCTTTTCTCAACTACACACTTTTTGTATCTTTCAATTAAGACAGTAGAACCTACGTCCTACTCAAGAATTCTATTATTTAATTTAGTACAATTATATATATAACTATACTGAGTATTAAAATGAAATTTATAGTATTATACTGGTATTTATTTATTATATTGCCATGTCCTTTAGATGTAAAACAAATGCTTTTCCGTCTAATTTTTTTTTCATTTTTTATAATATTTAAAAAGATGGCTGCATTAAATTAGGCAAAAAATTTACCAAATCGATAATAAAAATTTAAATCCAATTTATATGTCAAGTTGAACTACCATTCAAGTAAAATTGTTCCAATAATAATGAAACGGATTTGTAATAATGACTCAATTGCCAAAACATTATAATCAATTAATGAAATTTATTAAGCTAAAAATTTGCAAAATATGCTCTTATTTAAGACAACAATCAAGGATTTTAAAAACAAAATTTTTCTGCTTTGAGTTTTATTACACTTGAAATTTCAATACTCACTTTATAGAAGCAAAGTTAATTAAAAATAATTCCTTCGAAGAAATTTCGCAGTTTTGTTTCTAATACAATTAAATGTTCCTACCTAATTATACATTTAATGAAGTACAGCTTCTGCGTTAAGGAGCTTTTCCACAGTGTTATGGCAGTCATAAAAATTTATACGCATATTGGTTAAGTTATACTAAATTACTATACAGAGTAAGGGAATTAATATTTAAAAGCTTATGACGGAGATCTAAATCAGTAGCGTTAAAATTGCAACTCAATTTCTATAAAAAGATTATGGGCTAAAAATAAAAGAACAGTTTACGAGCACCATTTTTACTTTAGGCTTTGCTCGAATCACATCTATTTTCAAAAACTTTAATACAGTTTTCCATCGTCTTGCATTAACTTAAAGATTGAGAGAAAAAGTTAGAAGCACTTTTCCATTTTGCTACATTTTTATGACACTTACTTTTATGGGGGGGAAAGAAAAGTCTGGAAGTAAAATTTTACACCTAAGCAAATGAGATTATAATTTTTTATATTGGAAATAACGGAAAATTTTTGTCGAATAAGATATCGATAGCTATCTCGAAATTGACAAAATGTGACGGAACATCAAATATATGTATGAAGTTTAGTAGTTGCGGTACTTAAGTTTGAGTGACTTGTTTTGATGCGCATTTTGGAAATCGAAACTTGGTATTTTTGAACTTTGAAACGGAATAGGAAAATGCCTTATTTTGGCACACGAAATGTCACAAAACCGAACTTTCACATGTTGGCTTTATTTGGTACTTTTCATGGAAATCAAATGTTTTAAGCTATCTTTAGAAGATTCTTATTTTTATTTGCATTTGGGGAGAGACATTAAACATTGTGAAATTGTCACAAAAAAGGAGTTCCAACATTTTTCTACATTTTGCTTAATTTTAAATAATTCTGATACCGCATAAAAGAATGAATTGTTTTCAATAATCCTATAAAACAGATTATTTGATATTTCATTTATTATTCTATTCAATCTTTAATGTCTTTTCAATATTTTTAAATTTCTTTTTAATAAGCCATAACTCAGATAATTTATTAATCTTTCTCTAAGGTAATAATTGTTAATTATGTAAAAAAGAGGCTACATTTAACAAATAAAAATGGTGGCATTGTTGATCTACGATTACTTTATACATACAAGTGTTAGTTCAAATTGCTCTCCTCAATATACTTTTTTACAGTATTGACTTGTTGCTAGAAAAATTGTTATGCAACATACTGTTCTACAGTACTTTATATAACAAAGACTAATTTGACTTACTTATACCAATTTATTTAACAAAAGTATTTAATAATTTTTATCAAGTTATAATCAATAGCTTTTACTAAAAATTTAATCATCGATAATACATGCTGAAAGGAATGACAAAATTTAGCAATTTGAAATGACGCTGAAAAATTATATTTATTTAGTTTGCTAGATTATTCTGGATTGACATTTTAAAATACCGTCGAGTGTATGACATCTGCTAAAATGATGTCAGTGTTTTTTGGATATAATTAATTCCATAACTTTAAAAAAAATATTTTTTCGGTTCCATGGACCAATTTCCTGCACGCATATACAATTCTATATTATTTTTACTCCAATTGAACAAGACTAGAAAGTCTCACAGATTAAGATCTTGTGTCTGAGATTACGATCTTGTCACTTGTCTTAAAGATTTACAATCTGACAAATCACGCAAGTCTGGTAGAATAATAAACTTATGTTTCTTTGTTTAGGTTATATTATTAAAATTAAGGACACTTTTATTCAATGAATATTTTAATTGAATGAATAAAAAATTATTTCTCTTTTTTCTACCTCAAAAAGTAACTTAGTTTTATACAAAAATCTCTCTTTGCGATGCGCTTCTTCATTTATTTACTTTTATATTTTTCTATCAAATATGAAAGCCTAAACGTTTATTTTTAGAGATTAATCCATGAGTGAGATAAACAGAATTTCCGAGATAAAAAAGCGAATAGAGATGACATGCATTATTATAAATAAAAAAATAATTTGTGAAATTTCATGGTTAAATAATATTGACTTTTATATTTGCATTGTAATATTTTTCTCACATTTTTCTAAATCTTTAATTATACAACCATTTTCGCGTTTGCAAAATGAAAGGATGAACCTAAGCAATTTGTCAAACCACATTAAGTAGATTCAGTAAATCAGTTTTAAAATGACTTTTACTTTTGATATTAAACTCAGTCAAGCGCGAAACAACTTTTTGACAATAAACTTAATGAACTAGTTTGGTTTAAAACGCGTATTTTTATATGAAAACGAAAATGTTTAAATTTGTTTCCTACTATGAAATTAATAAATCTTAAAAGGCTAAAAATTATGAAAACTTTAATTATAAAACACTTTTAAAAATTTAACTTCTGATAAATTACTATGATTGCCTAAGATTTAGTTCAAATATAAAGACTCTTAAAACTTTTATACTTCTTATGGTTTAAATATTAGTATTATTTTCATAGTTAATCATAATATATATTTCCAATAATATTACCTAATTTATGAAATGAATAAATTTTAACTTTTAAATACTTAATTGATTGCAGACTGTCTTGTATTGCAGTGCGCAGTTGGCGAACCTCATTCGCGAAATGTACCCAAAAGGTTAACTGTAAAAATGCACAATGCTTTTTTCATTTTCATTCCTTCTGTAAAATCGAATCACATCGTGTGACCGATATTTATACGCATACATTTACTACTACTTAAAATTTTAAAAAATAATTTTTATTTTATTGATGAACATGTTTTCTCTTTCTGTGTATTTAGTATTATTCATTTAAAAAAGGCACCTTGTAATGTGCTATATTCTATTGTATAAAACAATTAAAAAATATTGTTAAGAAAATAATTTATGAAACGATGCGATGTATTCCAAGTAAAATGCCAGCAGGTGGCGCTAATAGTTCAGAGATTAGGTGATAAAAACTACATATATTTCTCTCTTTCAGTTACCATCTCAGATCTTTGGGAAACTAAAAGGAAGTTGTTTGTGTTGGGAAGAGGAAAAAAAAAAAAAAAAAAAAAAAAAAAACCATCAGATAAAATTAAAAAGGGAGATTCATTTAGTTTTACTTTATTTTAAATAAAAATGTATTTGAGATAAAGGCTATTTTATTGATAGTATGAACATGTACTTAAAATATTCAAAAATCCGTTTTAATAATGAAAGTCAAATAAGAGAAAATGTCATATTAGAACGATACTAAATTTTGTAATGATTGGTTGTGTTTATAGATAAAAAAAAATGTTTTATTGCGCTTCGTCATTTCCAAAAGATATAATTATTAAAGTCATATAATTATTAAAGCCTTGTAAAATGAAGTTAACACGTAGTTTCTACCCTTTTTTCTGTATCATATAACATTTTAAAAAGATTATACTTAAACTATTTCCATGAATCGTCTATTAATAAGTTTGCTCTCGAAAGAGTTCGGGAAAATGCATTCTCAATAAAATTAGGTAAATATAATTCAGAGTGTATTAATTTTAATAATTTATAATAAATTAAATTAAATATGAATTTAAGAATATGTGTTAGATTCAATTTTTCTTAGAGCTCAAAATACACTAAAACTCAAACTAACATAGCAAATATACGCTGGCTGAAAAAGTTGAAAAAAAAACAGTTAATATCATTCTGTCTTTAATTTTGGAATAATTTTGAGTGTTAAAAATTGAAAAATAATATTTAGTGAACACTTATATAAATGTATTTAGTTTCTCATAAAACACACGAAATTATGAAAAACAATAAACCTCCTTTTTTAATTATTTTATAAAAAAAGGATCATTTGGTTCTTAAAGATTATTTCTTTAAAATAAATAAAAATTCTATTTAAAGAATATTTTAATTTTTCAATAACAAATTTATTTAATATACAAAACATTCAAATTACTAGCAATAAGCATGCATTTTGCTTCAAACTGAATTTTCTTTGTACCCTAGGAAACATAGCACCTGCAGTACTCAATCTTCTTAATACTTATTTTTACTTCCAGCACAATACAAGCTGCCAACTGAAAAGAATTTTTGTGGAGACGTTAACTTCTTTCAATACTGCCTGACAAAGGAAACCATCTGTTTCTTCTTTTTATGGTTAAAGAAATAAAAAGTGAAGGCATGTATACTAAGTTACTGGCGTGACTTCAGCTAAAGAAATTTCTTAAAAAAATCGAGAATTGCCTTTGTGGTTTTGACTGATTGGAGTGATTTGTGGGAACCTGGCTTTTTGATCCCCTATTCTGTTTTATTTTAAAATGAGCCTCGCTTTTAAAATAAAAGAAGCCAATAGTGAAAGACTGGTTTGATGCCTGTTTCCATTACAAACGCCAAAAAATATTAAGCATCGCATTTTGTAAGCGGTACTTAGGAGAATATTTGTCTACTTCTCGGCTGCGCTCCAGTCCTGTCTTGTAGTTGTTGAACTACGATTAAAAGAATAATCGATTTGTATAGCAAAATCAGAGATTGTGTGCTAAGTGGGTGTACGCAAGTTAAATTTAGAGCCAATTGCCTCCCCGTTGACGCGGTATGATGGTGGAGTTTAATTGCTTACCTCGCCTCTAAAATAACGAGGAGCTTGATATTTATGATATTTTGAAGACAATAAATACATGATGTTATCAGGTGTGCTTTCACATCGATATGTATTAAAATTGTTCTTTCCACACTATTTAATATATTTATGAAGCATCTAAGTTTTGACTGATTCAGTTAGATGTTTACTGTTATCATTATCTTTAATCACATTTATCATCTAAATTAAATTTTGTTTGTGTAATTAATTTTTGCAATTTCAATTTTTATTTAAATTAGAATTATATTTTTTCTAAGTATTTCCTTAAATACCATTTAAAATTTGTTTTTAATAAAAATTATAACTTGATTATACAAATAAAACTTTTTTTCGTGATTTTAAGGCATTGATACATTTATTTGAATAAATAGTTTTAGCATAGATAATTTACATTTAAACATGAAAGATCTCATAACATAAAAGGATGCAGAAAATTATCTCCATGAGATTGTCTCAGAAAAACTTTATAAATCGTTACTGTGGTACAAAGCCCAGATGTTTGGAGTTATTTCGCTTTTCCAGCACTACAAGGGATGAAAGTGATAGCACCTTTATGTTGTGTGGAACCCAGTGGGCGTGCCATCATCACACTGAAAGTGAGTGGGTTCTCTCAATTTAAAAGTAGAGACCAATACTTGACCTGCTACACCCAGAAGTATCATTCACTTGGAGAGCATTGCGACTACGACCTATTTAATGTGCCCCAGCCACTTTTAGTGACACAACGTAATGAGAATGACGCGCTACTCAACCAAGATAAAATTTCATTGAGGCAGATTAATTCAAACATTATTCGACTTAAGATGTACCAAACAAAAAAGGCAGTGCAGCTCTAATTTAAAGCAAATCTAGAAATATCATTTTTATATACTACAGAGTAAAACAAAGATGAAAGAAAATAGTATTGAAGTGTCAAAAAGTTGAAGAAAAATAGATTCAAATAATTTTAAAAGGTTAATTAATAAATAACACTTTTAAATAAGATTTTTATATATGTTTGCATCATATTCACTTAGTATACATACATAGTAGTGTAGATGGACTCCGGACTGTTTGTATTTTAAAAGTTAATGGATTTGGGGGAGGGGAATATTAGACATTACCAAGCTCCTCTTAATTTTAAACCATGGTCACACCTGAGCTGGCACTTTACTCTCCGCATCCACGCCGCACACGCGAACGTCACAGATTAACGTAGATATGTCCCTAACTCATGAAGCAACTCAGAGGGGAAAATATGATCACTCATCCAATCACTAATCGTGCCAAATGATACTTTTCTTAGCTAATCTTAACGGGTTCACTGGGTATAATAAGAACATATGTTCATAAGCAGTCATAAATTTAAACATCACCTTCCAATTATTTTTAAATCATATTTCTGTTCTGTTGGGATCACAGAATCACTACTGAAACAGGTTAACTTTCTCATGTTTGACAATTTGTTTCTTGATTCCAACATACCTTAAAATCATTTAGCTTCTAAACGTGTTAAAAATCTACCATTCCTTACGCTATTGTCGCTTATAGGCTCAGGAGTTGGGGGAAGAGTGTGAATGAGAGAAATCGATTACATCATTTAAGCATGATTAAAATTTCTGAAAAATAATTTGTCATCATATTATGTGCCCTATATATCAGCTCAACTAACAGCGAATTATGTAAGATTATGTGTAAGAAAATAACACATAAACTGGTTTCCATATTCTATTTAAATTATCAATAGATTATATCTAAAACTATTCCATGTGTATCTGTTTAGTATTGTCCCTCCAGATCACCCAATATGCGTCTCTAATATGACGTTAATATATAAATATTCCATTATCGCCAAACCTTCAAAAAGACTTATTACTGATAACTCTGATATTTTAAGTTTGTTATGCACATTGTAAAAATTTATCATATTGCTGTAAGAAGAACACAATTACTCTCTTAATCATTAAAAAAATCTTATGATACATGAAATCGTAAAATATAAATAGTCTAGTCTAGCAATTGATACACTAAGTAAAATTTAATTATACCAAGATGATTGATTCCCTATACTTAAACAAAAAAAAAAAAAAAAACAGTTCGTGCTCTTTGAAAACAAAATAATATATAGGATAAAAATTTCAAGTTATTAGAAGGAATTGCTACGAACATACAATAAGATTTTCCAATTATTTAACCCTCAATTTCCTTTTTAGGCTTGAATGTTTGTAGTGGTTTGCAATCTATTTTAAACAGTACGTTCATTTCTAATTAGCTTTGGTCAGCAAAAAATTATTAGCGAGGGACAAATATAGCAACTGATAGTAGAAGCATATTTTGAGGAAATTATTTATGATATAATTGTTTTTCTCAATGTCATCAATTAAATTAAAAATATATTCTAAGAATGAATGTTTTTTCCCCTTCTAATTGCTTTATAAAAAACTTATTTCCATACAAATTATCATAATCAAAATTCAACTAAAAGGAAAGATTTTTTTTTACATTTTCAAACAAATGAATTTTTACTGTAAGAAGTACGTGTAACATTCAATGTTATAGCAAAATTAATATAAAACATCAAGATCTGTTGCACAAGTGCTCTATTGAACAGGCTTTCCTTGTCCATATTTTCCGTGTCTCGATTACCAGGCAGGATCTTTTTGATAACCTATTCATGACTTTGGATTTCTTAGAGTGAACAAATTCATGGATTTGATACAGTTCTGCCATGTTCGGGGATGTTTAGGATGAATATAAAAAATAATTATTACAAGTTTCTTAAGTATATCTTTAAGATTGAAGATAGTTTTTCTCACAACCGAATTCTTCTAAAATTTACAACATCAGTTTTATGTTATACCAGCGATAAATGATTTAAAATGCAGTAGAACATCATCTCTGCATATACTGACACATAAGCAAAGAAAAAAAATCATATTCTTCTAGGTTTTAATTACCAAATCATCGCCATCATAATATTTTAAGCTTGATAAAGTGTTGAATATCTGCTTCTTCAAAATGCGAAGGTGATAGATTTTCCCAATAAGATACTAAAACTATTGAAAAAGAGCATTTTACTATTTTTGAAAGAATTAATAGTATAGAAAATCTCTCTATTGTTGATATAAATTATCACATAATCCTATATTCATGAAAGAAATTTAAGACGTGAAAAATGCAGAATAAAAATCATAAGTAACAAATTATAAAATAAAATTGTGTTAAAAAATTAGTGTTTTTAAGTAAATCTCTTTCTCTAATTCAGCTGAAGAAATCTTAGACATTCACTTTAATGGCAAATATTTTGTGATTTAATTTCATTTTTTTTATTTTGAACTTGTTAGCAAAACGCATATTTCATTTTAAATTTAATGTCATTTGCAATTTTTCCACTGTTATATAGTGTAATGTCTTAGATTATATACAGTAATTTTCCATATCGATTTACACTCATGCTGATGCAGATGTTGGTTCACTGTAAATGGTATCAATAAATAAAAAATACATTTTTAATTTCATAGATAAACTCACAGAAATTCCATGCAATGTATCTTAACTAATTTTATTGTGCTTGTTGTCCTCGAAAACAAAGCATGAGCAACGTATCTTCTTCCACTCACTGATTTTACCTGTACAGGGGCTGCACTTGTGTGTAAAGCATTCTGTCTTGTTTCATAGATGACAACCTTTTCCTGTAGCTGTGATATCATGTTTTACAGATAAAGCCAGATAAATATGACAAGTGTATCAGCCAACGATAATAAATGACCCACAAGATGTGTCAAGGACGATGAACGGTCTGATCACAGACAGTTTAGAAACAAAATACAGATTATCTGGAGAAGATACATCATAAATATATTAATTGAAACCTGTTCAACAAATAAGAATTTTTACTTCAAAATCAATCAATTTTTACTTGATGGGAAAAAAATTTGTATTCTTTTTTCAATCTTGAAAAAAATTAACATAGTTTATTTAAAATAATATATGTAAATAATATATTTTCTTATGCAAAATCTTTTAATTGTATAGCTTCAAAATACATTTGTTCGTGCATATGTATACTATAATTTAGAAACGTCAGAATTTTGGGATGGATCAGCTATAGCTAGAACAGTTTCAATGATTTTTTCTCTTTAAAAATATAGAAGATTCGACATTTTATGCTATTAAAAAGATTCACGAATTACAGTGCTTCAATAAAGCTTCCAATTACTAACAGTATATGCATTTCTATATATATATATATATTAAAAAAAACTGGTATCTGTTATATTTTAATGCTTACGAAGTGCATTAAAAATGTCTTTTTAATTCACAAGTGTTTCATTATTTTGATAACCATCTGTAAGTAAATATTTTGCTCCAATATAGAATGCAAAATTTCGGTGTATGAAATTTAGTTACTTATAGTTTAATATTACAAATATTTTATAATATTATGCTTATAAGAATTTAATTAAATTGTAAAGCGTGAGTCACACACACAAATTATAATGTTATTCATTAAAATATTAAACTTATTTTATTTCAAGAAACCAAAATAAATTTTGTGTTTATTTTGAATTACATTATATTATGAAATTTCAACTAAAATCTATAAGAATTCAAATGTAAATAATCTCTTTTTTTTGCGAGTTTACTAGAGAATGCTTCTCTTTCCACAGAAAATCTTTCATTTTATGATAGTTAAATAAAATGCTCTAAGCAAATTATTTTATGATATGATTCCTCACTAAACATATATTCCTTCTTTTGTTTTCCTTTCAATTTCAAGAAATTAAATATAGTGCTGCCTTACCAACATTTCTTCCAAGCATTAAGAAACGCGCTGAAATTCCTGTTAGGACAAACTATGTGACGCTTAGGAACAAAAGTTACCGTCAGCATCATCGGATGCTGATCCAGTTTCGGCCATTAATCATTTTAATCAGAATCGTTTGGGGGCTCCTCTCGAGGGTTAGCACTGATTGTGGGGGTTATCGATTAATCTAGATGACGTTTCCGACTCCCTGACTTCGTCTTGTAACATGATTACGAGATGAAATAGGAACAGGATTCATAGGTTGGATATTCTGAAGCAAGTATTCTCTCCAAATAGTGTTTATATTGATAAATTGATTGACTGCTCAATCTTTTGGCGGAATGCTTAGATAACCATTAAGCTCTACCGTGAAAATTATTACTTTATAAACTTCCGATGGGGGGAGAAAACAGTTTCAGGAAATTCCACATGATTTTTTCCCCAATGACCTTGGTTCATGTAGAAAAATTAAATAATTTAAAAACTTTAAGAGATTTAAAGTTATATTTTTTATTGTGAATTATCATGTATGAATACAATATTAAAATGGGTCAAGTATTCAACTTGTTATGATAAAAGAAAATATTTTTTGGAATATATAATCTCAGTCAATTTTGTAAGCATTTTACTTTCAAATTGTTAATTTTGTTTCGAATTCCAAACAAGAAGACTAAATTTCAAACTTCTTAATACTTGTAACGTTTTTTAAATATCCCCATATGTATTCTAAATCTGTTGAGTGTGTTAGACTTAAAACCAAATGATCTGTTTATATTCTGGTGTTTAAAACACATAGTTGTCGTCATTAACATGCTTTTTTCTCAAGGAAACTCCTCTAAGATTTTTTCTACAGTTTACTAAACATAACTCACGTTTCCAATTTTAGTTTCTCCATCAAAAGTAAAAATAAGTGGCGCAATTTTCCTTTAAATTTCTTTACCTCATGAAGAATAGTGTAAGTAGATTAGCACTGAAACTGTAGCATTTTATATACTTTATGAACTAAACATAAAAACAAATAATTAAAATTAATGACTCAACAAATGAAATGTATGTATATATAATTCATTAATTCTAAATTTACATTATAACATTAATTTGGCCATCAATTAACTCTAAAAAACTTGATAATATCTGAGTTCCTTTAAAGAATATATTATAACAATTAATCTGGAATGCAAAACAGAACGGTGGACACTTTAAAGCTATTTTGTGACTCTTTTCATATATTTTATAATAGCAACCATAGTTTAAAATTAATGATTTGATGATAGTTAAATGAGCATTTGTGTGTTTTGCATTCATGCGTATTTAGGTGATATAAAACTGTTCATCTCTCTCTGAATTTATTGCTTCGTTATTCTAAATATATGGTTTAAAAATCATTTTATATTTTGTAAAAATATTACAGGAAATTGTTGGAGTTTCCAAATTTATTAAAACTGTAATTTTATTTTTTAAATTTAAAATTTAAACAACAGGGAACAGTTTCTGTTCATAATATATATATATATATATATATATATATATATATATATATATAATACAAATGGCTATGCGATTATATTTCTTTCAGAAGAATTCAAAAAGTAAATCTAAACCCCAATTAATTATTGTCCCAAAAATCAATTTTTGCTCACCGAATAAGACTGCTGAATGCTATTTTTGGAATAAAAATTATTTTTGTCAACTGATTGAGTTTGACAATTTTTGAAGATTAATTTTTATTACTATTACAAAATGAGGCAAAATTAAATCTGAACAAACAAAAAATAATAACATAAAAAAAAATTTAATGTATACGTTAGCAAATACCTATTCAAAACTATTTAGGCTATATTTAATCTATTTTTTCAGTATTTCAAAAAAAGATGGGTTTTTATTCATTATGTAGATTATTTTTAACTTCTTAGTGTTTAATTATCGCCATTGTGAATAACTTTTTATTAGTTTTGATTTGTTGAATAAAAATTTAATAAATTAAAAAATATATTTTTGTACATATATTATTATGTTATTGTATATTGTTAAAAATATAAAACTTGAGGAAATATATCATTTTTCGTTTTTCAAGACAGCGGGCTGGATTCCTTACTCATTGTTAGACCAATGTGCTGATAGAGTATACATATATACCATTACAATAGTTCATATACATTACAGTTGAGATATGGTGTAAGATGGAGATTGGAAAGTTATGATCTCATCAGTTAACAATAGTTTAATAAGTTCGTAGTGAATATTTGACAAGTTTACATGACATTGGGAAGAGTTATTTTAGTGAATATACCTATGTACGATACTTTCTTTTGCGTGAATATCTCTTTGATTCAAATAAAAGAAGTGTACTTGCAGAGGCGTTTGAAAATTTTGTTGCTGACACCACTTAGTTGATTAGCATACTTGAGATGGTTAAAAATTTAGTACTTAACATGTTTGTTAGCTCTCTTTGCTTGGAACAGTTATGCTAATAATACTATATACTATGTTCTACATAAATCAATATCATTTTGTTGTAGAAATAGTTTAACAATTTTGCTGTTTACCTCACTTACTTGATCTAGTTAAAAATTAGAAAATGATTGATTGTTCTTATGAGTTTCATTTGATATAAAGCAGATTTAAGTGTATTACAATAGTTTACTTATTTATTCAATACTTATTCTCCAAACTAATTTAAATTTTGTTAAATTCTCACGATAATCAGAGAATAATATCCTTACGATAATGAGGAACTCATAATGCATGTTTAGATATTTTCAACTCACGGCTTCTTTATTACTTTCGCCCAAAATTATCCACATTTGTAATCTCAGTAATCATTTCGTGTCTATAATAGGTTTTTGTTTAAATTACATTCTTAAAAACTGAGTTCCAACAATCGAATATCACGATATCTAATAATGTTGCTACTTTATATAACACTGGTCATGATGTGTAAAATTTAAATGCCTCAGAATTGTTATGAAAATGTACTTAATTTGCAATTAACAGTGACAATTACATTATGGATGCGAAATTCTATGCTTGACCACTGAGTCGATGAAAATAATTTATTTGGTAATAGTTTTTAATTTCTCTAGAAATTTATAAAAAACCCACGAGATATAATATATTTAGCAACTTTTTCAACGCAATAGATATGGTCCTTTCCATTTCTTTCTCTTTTTCATTGAGTACTCAAAATTTAATTACGTTAATTCAGTATAATCTGTCATTTAATTTCTCTGTCTAAAAACAATGTGATGAAGTAAATTTGTTTAAATGATAGATCCGAATTTTGATGATTCGAAAACGTTCCTTAACAACCTAAGTCCTCTAAATTTCAATATTTTTAATAATAAAGAAAATAATTCATAACCGATTGATTGCATTGTCAAACATGACTCTTATTTTTAAATTTTGAAGCCATTTTCTTCTGCTAGACTTACCTAACAGATTATTAAATCAGCACACATAATACAATTTCTAAAGATGCTGATTGGTCATGGAGCACACCAGAGTTTCGTGAGGGACAAACAAAATGAGTCTTCCTCCCGATAATAAAAGGTCTTCATCCCATAATCCAATCCAGATTTATCCCTTCAAACGGGACTGCTCTTCCCCATTAAAACGATCATTAATCGAGCAAACAAACACAAAATAAACTTCAATACCGTCCCTTTCTCCCTGTTCTTCCCCACTTAACTCCTCTGATAGAAGATTATTCCTATTTTTTCCCCTTTTAGCGCCATAAAGTTTCCCTTGCCAAATTATTTTCCCCTTTTCGGTCAACAAAGTTTGATGCGAAAAGTTCGTTAGCTTTAATAGACATTCAAACAGAGTTCGAAAAAAAGTAACTTTTCTCCTTTAAACCTTTTGCGGAGTCATCAAACAACGTTGGACAATACGTTAAAGGATTAATGGAATATATTATATAAATATTGATGAAAAGGGATTTCTCCATTTTTAGCTCCCCCATCCAACCCAGGATTTCTGTGTTGCTTATATGCTAAATTGAGCTTCTGATGAGAAACCATTTCAGAATTATATTTTTACATGTTTATTAATAAAATCTAACTATAATTTCCTTTAAGTGATCTTTTTCTTTTTTTTTTTTTTTTACCTTTTGCTACATTAGAATTCTAATTTATAATTACATTTTTTCCTAAAATATTCTGCTTTTGATATTAGGTGTGTATATAGAAAGAAGTGGTAATTCGGCTTATAAACACGTGTCATAAATAATTTGAAAAATAAATGGGTATTGTTTGGCTATTATATGTAATGTTGCTATTTCTTATCCAATTCATTGTAGCATATGGTAAAAAGCGAGAAGAATATCTTCTGTTTAACAAGGCCTGGTGCACCCGAGAATAGTAGACTGACATTGCAATATTGCCTGTTAGTACCAGCTGGGGAAAATGGAGTGGCCTTTACGCCTAGGATGACCCTACCAGGTGTGAAAAAACTCCAGACGTATATCACCCATCCTCCCAGGAGCATTCCCTTAATAGTTACAAATATAGCATATAAATAATTCTTTTGAATATTTTGTGTGATACTAACAAGTTGCTTCATGGCTACAAATTTCATTTTGAGGATAAGCTAAATTTCTAAAATTTCAAGTGACCTTAGCTAAAAATACAACAAATTTTACCAAAATCCAATATTTGATTAAAAGTATTTAAAACTAGCCTCTCCGGAACAGGTTCTAGAATGAATGATTCTAAGTTTAGAGGACCTCTTATACCATCTTCACTTCTAGTGATTACGTTTGCTACAATACATGGTCTCGTGGACCAAAGATCTAGCTGTTGCCACTTCATGAAGGATTAATAACAACAATAATAAAGAATTTTCATTGAAATATCTTTTTTCAGTATTTTACAATTTAAATTTAATTTATTTCACTTTTATAAGCAGAAGGTATTATTATTTATAAATTCAATTTCTATTTAAATATATAATTCAGATAATTATTAAATACATTTTAACTAATGTTAAGAAGTACATCCTTATGAGAAAGCTTTCATATATTTAGTTTTGTATACATATATTGATGTATATATCAGTAATAAAACTAATATATATACAAATGTCCATCTAGGAGAAAGAACTGTATTTTCACGCATAAATTTATATCATGTATAAGGTTTATATAAAATATCCTTACAGGCTAATATAAGCCAAATACATGATAATGAAAATCAAAATTATTAACTATTTAACCTTTTCTGGTTGTATACGAATATTGAAGCAATATTTACATAATGTAATGTCAAACACAGTTGTGTAAGAAAAATACAATACTTTCAATAGAAAAGGAAAGAAATTTATTTCACATATATTTAAAATATTCATAGTAATACTTTGGTTTTATACGAAATTTTATTTTTTTCTTATGTTTTTTAAATCGTTTATTGTTAATAAAAAATTTTTATCGAATTTTTTTTTAAAATTCTGCGTATTTATATTTTTTCCCATCACAAAATTTTACAGCAATTAGAATTTCTAGGATTATATCTGGATATCTACTTTTATTCTTTCTTTTCTCCCTATATATGTATATATATATATATATATATATATATATATATATTAATAAACTGTTCGGAAGGTGGAAGAGACTCACAAAAATCAAAAGCTGCTCCAACTTCAAATTTAGATTCGAAACTAACTTTGGATTGCGTCTCTTAGATTCAAAATTTTAATATTCATATGTGGATAGCTCTAGCATATATTTTATTAGATTGTCTGGAAAAATTTTGCAATGGAATCTTTTAGAGATAATAATCCAAATAAAGTACAGTAGATCATTTTCAATAATTTATATTTTTTATAAGAATTCAAGTTTATAAAAATAAATTTTAATAATCAGAAGTCTGAATGTGAAAAGCTGTGAACAGTCTAACTATAATAAATGTATCGTACCATTTAAATAATATCTTTTAAACTCCAACTTTTTTTTTAATGTGAACACACACAATGTGCGTGTTTTAGTTCCTGCTAATCAAGCAAATGTATATGAACGCTGTTTTTTTATTTGCCTTTCTTCTTCTTTCAACTCAGTGCTTTTACAGAATTTAAATTCTGCTTCTTGCTACTAAATGGGAAAGATTTAATGACCAACTGAAACATGTAATAAATTGCTAGAACATTAAAGCAGAATATTTAGCAAATGATGCTCCTCCAAGATTGTTAACTTTAGAAAAGAAACTTTTGAATAAATTTCCCATGGATGTCCTTTCTTAATATTTAACCTACATTTGAAAATGTTACATTTGTATGTAAGTGTCGTTTTAGATTCTTTCCCGATTTCGATGAATTGAATGATTGATTGCTTAAAAGTAATGTCTATGGATTAAATTGTCATGAATATAGTCTTTACAGTTTGGAAGACCAGATTCATCTTCCTCGAATTAACTTTAAATAAAAATCCTTAAAATGACAACCAGATATTTCCTTACGTCATGTGTGTTATAAGTATGTTTATTAGTAAATGAATTACTTTATAACTAGATATGAAGTTTTTTCAAAAAAACTTTATGTATACTTCTCAAATATCAGTTCCATTGTTAGATGCATATTTTATACAAATAAATTTTTTTTGTTACGTAAATACAAAATTTTTGTTTTTAATATAAACTAGACCTAATGAAAGAAAATACATACGTCAATGTTATTAAAAGGCAATTTTCGTAAAAAAAGGTTGTTATTAAATAAATATATACTCTGAGCGCATAACAGTTCTGAGTTAGCGATAAAAAATATTATTGGATACTATGAAAAATAATTTTTTTTCTAATTATTTTCTGGAATAGGTTATCTTCTAATATCCAGTCACCAAGAAGTATTTCATCTTTTGGCACTTCAAAGGGCAGAATTATAATATTAAGAAATGAAGGGTATTTTAAGTATATAATAGCTTCAAAGGGCATATTAAGTAATAAAGGGTGTATTATGTTATGATGCACACAGTGGATGTGCTATCGTGATCTAAAGGTGGTGGACCCTTCATAGAAGCAGTGATCAGGAAGAACATCGGCAGACATGGTTTGCCTTTACAAAAGCAATCATTAACTCAAAAATAATTCAGTCTTGCAGATTTATTGCCATTCATGCCTGAAAAATGTAAAAAGAATTTCTTCAAGATGAGAATATATCTCATCACTTGATCGAAAACCAATGTGTTTGATTTGAATAACAGTTTTGTTTTCAGTTTCAGAGAATAATCTGGACTCTACAATTGCCCTAAAATTGTCTAAAACAGATCCTCAAGATCATTGAAGTATTCATGATAAAAAATTTTGTAATGTCAACTTTTCCATAATAAGAATAAAATAACCATTAATTGGAGAAATGTCTATAATCATTGGAAATACACATGAACAAGTGGATATTAAATCGTTTTTCCTGTTATAAATGTTATTTTCAAATTCAATTGTACAGAGCTATTGGCACTGAAAAATTTATGTACATATGATCAACTATTGAGATAAAAATTCTGTAATTTGTGAAAAAAATGAAAGGTAATACTTAATACAAATTCAAGCTCACTTTTTAATATCATTTAAATTTGGGATTATCACATGTTAACTTGTGATAATCCCAAATTTAAATGATATTATCGAATTCAAATTATAATACAATAAAAAATTTGTAAGAAATAAATAAGTTATTACCTCACTCAAACTAAGTCTGAAATAAATAATTTATTACCGCACTAAAAATAAGTCTATTAGACAATTTTATCATTAAAGAAATATTTCTAAGTATAGTACGTTAATATCGTTTTAATTAATCTGTTTAAGTTTTATTTAACAGTATTAACTATTGTTTAACAGATTATATTATTTATTTAGGAATTTCAGAAAATTCTAAAGCTTCGTTGTACAGCTGTTCTAGCAATATTATTTCTTAAATTTTATAACGAAGATGTAATCTTCATTAAATTATTGATTTTATTTTAATTACCTGTATTAATGTTAATATAAATCATAATTAATACTAAACAAAGAGTAGCATATTAGTTTAATTCAACATTCCTTAATTTATTTGAGTAAGTTTTGGGAAAATGTTCCTGTATCATAAAATTGCTAAGCTAAACTTTAAACTGAAAACGCAGTTTTGATTTGAAGAGAGAAATGTTCGTGAAAATGTTTGAAACTGTATCATATATGCGTGTGAACAGCTATTGTTATAAAATATGTATGTACTTCAAAGAATGTTTTTATACAGTTTGGGACAATCTATTTATTTTTTATCTATATATTAGCGTTAAATATTTCTTTAATCTGCAAACTAATAACACACGATGGTAAAAATGTCTCTCAAAAAACACGCAAAATTGTGATTGAAAGATGATCACAACCGTTCGTGACAAAGTGTTCGTGGCAGCAGCGTCGTTTTATTTTACGATGATCATGGTAAAGAAGAAAAAAATGTCGTCATTCCTTTCATCAACTTAGAACTCACTCTCTTCAGAGGCTATGATTGATGACCGCTTCTATTATACGCAGTCAATGACATTTTATTCGCTTTTCTCGTTTGATTCTCGGATTTTCGACAAAGGACTTTTCTTTCGGAAGTGTGAAACTTTCATCATGTTCATTATATAGATATTAATAACACACACACACACACAATCATGCTATTTCATAATTATCTACAAATTTAGATCCGTATTCATTATAGGGATTGATGTGAACAATCATGAAAGTAACTCCCCATATTTAAATGAAATATTTTAAGATCATGCCCTGTCACTTATTTTATTTTTGTGTTCATTTGAAGAATTATTATGGCTTTGCTATGGAGACTGAATGAACTTTAAACCTAATGGCAAACATTTCACTTCATATTCAGTTGTAGCTATATATTGCACAAAGTGACATTTGTAGGAATCAATTCACCTATTATTATGATATATAGAAAAGCTATTTGCAATATAATTTATTTTGATTAAAAGTTCCAGCAAGACTTAGTTATACTTTGAATGATATTATCACCGTATCCCAAAATTAAAAATAAACTACTTGCAAGTTCAGTTGTTGAAGTCTCGTTATAGTGATTGGTGTCGGTTTGTAAGTTCGATGTTAAATCCAAATAAATGAGTCTATGCCTCTTGATGGATCTGTATCTTGTTTTTGTAGAATTTAAAGAAAATAATAGCTCAAATTTCAATTTAATTACTTAATTGAAGTACAAAGCTTGTAGAAATTTCATTTTCAAATACCTTTTAGAGTTTATTTCACATCTATTACCGCTTGCGATTATAGTTGTTAAAGTCTAATAAGGTACCAAACAAGTAAGGTTATAATATAAAATGTTCCTTCATATAAAATGTCACAAAATTTAAATGGCGCAGAAATTTATAAAGCAGTAAATTATTTAAGTATGTATGCTTCAGAATTTTTACATTTTTATGCATCTACATTGCACAGACCACAGGATTGATTTGTTTCTTTCTCTACAATCATATTTTATTCACAAGGACTAAAGCGATCATAGCCTAGAATTTTACATGGATTAAAAGCCACTATTAATATCCATAATTCTAATAAGAATGGATCATAAGATTCGTTGAACTCAATGTCAGAATGTTAACAATTCAGCTGTGCCAATTCTACACAATATGATTGGTTACTAATGTAGTCATATAGATTAAACATAGGTATTGCAATTTTTGTTCACACTGCTTTTGAATTATGTATTTAATTCTACATTTTTATGTTAATCCATAGTAAATTATTACGTATAATTCCTAGTATTCTGATAGGAAAATAATTTCCATCCGCGTATTGTAAATGCAGTGCAATCAACCATACAACTATTTACTGGTATTCAAAGTTGAAGATTTACTATGTAACAAATTGCAGTCATCTGGCAAACAGCGGAAAAGTTTGAATACTGGAAAAGTCTTTGTCTTCCAGAAAGGTTTTTAGATACTTATCATTATTCGATTAGGGAGAAAGTCTATGTTCCAAACTACCTTTCTGATAGACGTGCATGCTTAAAGCAGAAGGACGAGGTCTATTTCCCGTTAATCTATTGAGCCAGTGATTGAGAATAATATGTTATAAGTCAGAAAAGTGTTAAAACCAGGCACGATGATCTCCAAATTATAAGCTTTCTAGATAATTAGTTTCATATTTTTAAATCAATTTGAGGCGTAGATTTGCTTTTAAAGTTAAAAACCATATTTATTACAGTTAAGAATTGTTTTTACTTTGATAAATATGATCTTTCATAAAGTGAAATATTTGCCCCATATGAAGAAATTTCACGTTTTCCAGTAATTACAATTACAGTTTCCTACATCTCATTTGTGTGAATTTGGATTTTCAGTATTAATCCACATAAAAACTAAAAAAAAAAAAAAAAAAAAAAAAAAAAAAAAAAAAAAAAATCGAGAATGTTAAACGTAGAAGATGATATGAAAATAGCATTGTGACATTTTTCGAACAAATATAAATGAAACTACTAAAAAACATCAAGCACAAATTTCTCCTTAAAAGTATCCTTTTAATTAAATTGTATTTAATCCTTTAATAAATGTTCTGTTGTTTTCGTACTACATATTATATTGTTTTATTTTACATTGAAAATTATTATCATAAACTATTTTACACACTGTGCAGACATTTTAGGCAAATAAATAACTTCTAAACTTATCTTTTTCTTTGTGTACCACGAAAAAAAAAATTCAGAATCACCCAGAATAAAAAATGTATAAATGTGTATACTATACTCTTATATAGGAATATTTAATCAAACCAAAAATGAAAATAGATTTGCCTAAATAGCTCATGTGTAATATGAACAAAAGATAATGTTTTATGCATAATCATTAAAAAGTATTTCCACCGTTAAAATTTACTCATTACAGCCAATGATAATATCTAAAATGAAAATTTAATCAATATTGTTTTATTTTTCTCTGGTTTGTAGATTATTTTGCTTGTATTTTTCAGAGAATTTAGGAATTTAAATGCCTCTTTAAACAGAATCGTAAACTTAAAATTTAGTTTATTTGATATAAAATACACTATAATATTAAGTGTCTACCACACATTCTCGTAATTCCAAATTATAGCTATAAAATTTATAATAAGAATTTCATACTTCTACAAATTGATACTAGCTACCCTTGATAATATTTCTAATAGAGTAATTTATCTTATTTTGTTATCTTTTTTAAAATGGTTTTTTAAAAGTACTTAAAAGATTGAATTTATGTCTTTGAGAAAAATTTTCATTAATTCTCATATTTCCAAAGTATTCCTATAATTTGGAATATAATATTAAAATGAATCAAAATGAATGAATAACAATGTAATCAAAGTTATATATCTCTGGAACAGAAACTGGCATTCATTCATCAGTTAAAATGTGCATGAATTCATTTAATTTTATATATTATAAGCAGTACTATTGTACTGAAGAAATTTTATAAAGCTTATAAACCTGGAGCAATGTCTCAAAATATGACATTAGTAGAATTTCCAGTCTATGGAGGAAATAGAAAAGAACGCTGTTTTTATTCTATGATGTTATCTATTTTCAGAATAGTGAAATATATATATAATTTCTAAATTTTAAATAAATATCCTGCAGAAATTTTTTTTAATAATCTTTCATATAATTATTATGAAATTAGCTGTTAAACGAATGATTATGATTAATTTTATATTTTCTACATTTTTCTCAAAACAGTCTTAACGTGAATACTAATTAAAGGTAATAAAAATTCTCATTGATGCATAGTCAAGTGTTTAACCGAAGGCAAATTAAGGCTTGAATTTATAATTAGAAATAAGCAACATAAATCAGTCCTCGCTAACTATTTAATCAGTTGACATTGATCGATCGTAATAATATATCAGTTCTTCGATCAAATCAGACAATATATCATATTTGCTAAATTACAGGCAAGCAGCTTTTTAGTATGTTTCATTGAATACATTGGTTAATTTCTTAACGGTAAAATGGCTCTTCTTAAAATCAATTTTGAAAAAAAATATTAATGTGAGTTGCATATTATAATTTTTTTTAAATTGCAACATATATATATATATATATATATATATATATAAATTTGGAATTATTTCATGACCAATCAAGCCGATGTGGGGAATTTCATGACCAATAGCCTGATGTGGGGGATAAGGTAACTTTCTTATTTGAATAGCAGGTAGTTTAATGCCTGATCTATAGATAAAGACCGTTTTGCTGAGAGCAGCTATGTTTTGGCGTTATGTAACTGATAATTTAACTGTTTAAGGGCACTTTTAGAAAGGACTTCATTGTAAGGCACTTTTAGTGTAAGTTGCCTTCTTAGATAAATTACAGTGTAAATTGTCTTCTCTGATAAATTTTACCATAGAGTAGGTCATATTCACATACCGAAGAGAGAATGCTGTGTAAATTGTCTTCTCTGATCAATTTTACCTAGAGTAGGTTATATTTACATACCGAAGAGAGAATGCTTAATAAACATCCAAGAATCCATCCTCGATGTCGTGCATTTTGAAAGCAGAAACCTGACAGTCCTCTTACATCGTTCAATAGTGGACCTTGGACTGGGATCCAACTTTAGACCTTTCACTCTGTAAAATAACGCCTAACCATTAGGCCATGATGAATCCATATATTGGGTATAGGATTAAAAGTTCATTTCATTGTTAATGTCTCTATGTTAGTGTGACATTAAGATGCCTCTATAAACTCCAGTGCCCACCTTATTACTTAACAATTATTTAAGATTACGAACAGTTCGTTGTAATCTCGGTTTCTAACAGAAATTGTATTTCAGTAACATAATCTAATAAAGTAATTTTTTATTCATTGAACTGTAAAATAATTTTATACATTTGGATTAAATAAAAAAATGCATTTGTGTGTTTATAGCTCCCCCATTTAAATGTTATCCCACAAATCTTCCAGATATATAAATATAATAATAGCACTGATACAACTCAGTATTATTTCTTCAAAAACAAATGTATTGGTATTAATTATTTCTTTTTTGAACTTAATGAGCAAGAAATATTTGAAAAAAAATTCAAATGTTGCTTAATCATGCTGCATTACAGTTGTTTCATGAAGTTTTCAATGATATTAGTTGAAATAATTTAAAACAACTTGGAGACAATCCAATATCAGCAATTACATCTGTCACCCTCCTCTCTGTGATAGAGACACATATCAAAGGTGTGATAATACCGAATATTTAGTAACATTCCATTGACATTTTTAAAACATAAATAAGTGTCCTAAAAATAAGTGGCAACTATCACTTTTTATATTACTTACCATGGTTCAGATGTGAGACAACGTTTTTTGCTTTGTTTAGAGCTTATTCTCAAGGGGCAGATTTTGTACTAGAGTATTATTCAAGCATACGAATACATGGAACATAAGCTTAGTGGATTCCTAACCATTGCGGATATCTCATTTCAAAGTGGGAATCAAACCCACGAACTTTTGTCACGAACAACAGATTGTAAACTATTCAGTTGGAAGCTCGTGCCAAATTCCTTGAAGTGAAAAACCAAAATTTGATATTACTCACTACTAAATGATCAGGAGGAATACTTGAAGATTTCCGTCAATGTGTCACAGTAACGTGGTTCTCTATTCATTTTGATAAACAAATACAGAGGCGTTTGCTGCAACAGTCTTCAACTGTTTTGCCATCCCTCAATCATTCACCCAATCGGATTTACTGCCCTCATTAGAAGCACATCGATTTACAATTCCATCGAGAGAAGCATTTCTTGGCAGACAGTTAGGCGCTGCAACATCACTGAATGATGGATGAGGTTGGCTGTAATCTCCCTCCCTTCTATTCAAGTGTTTGCCATCTTTGGAGTGTTTCTTTACGATTATAAAAGCAATCTGTTAGTTGTAAGGATTGAAATATTTTGTGTAAAGAATAAGAAGGTTGCCCTTTCTTGTTACATGTATTCTTACTGTAAGCCAAACGTCATTTTTATAAAGTGAATCATTTTTTAGCTGGGAATATTATTTAAGGAAAAAAGTAACTTTTAATGGTTGTTTGAATAAGTTTTGTCTTATAGAAATTTAACTAAACATACACTTACGCTTGATTTTTAATATAAAATTTACCTGTCTATTTTAAAATTATTTTTATTGGTTTGAAATCGATTTTTTTAGGCTAATTAAATGAATGTAGTTAATTTTTTGCAAATTTTACTTATGATTTTGTTTTAGAATAAAATTTTTAAAAAATGAATTGAAAAAAGCATGTATATAGTAAAAACTTTTGTTACATTTCAACATCAGAGAATTAATAGACCAAAATGAAACAATTCACATTAATGAATCTTATATATTTACAAAATTAGTAAAAAAGCACATATAAACAACTCTTCCTCATTCTAAAGTTTTCTTAATTAATAAATGCAAAGAGTCGAATATGTTCTAACTCTTATGAAATTTTGAAGAAGTAACTGTTATTGTTTATTAAGTTACAGACTGATCCTATGAAAACTGGTTGTATAGTAGTAGTATTTCTAATATTAACCGTTTTTTTTTTGTGAAGAGATGGAAATTCCATAGTAAAAGTTTTAATCACCACCTCTTTAAAACTAAGAACAAAGAAAAGGCTAAAATAAAGATGAAATTACAAAATGGAAGGATTATATCTACACTTAACAAATTTTATATTAATTTTTAATCAGACTTACTTTATTTAGAGTTACTTATATTTAGAGCAATAGCTATGTTACGAGAGAAAATATTCTTTCTGCGTTTATGGAATATATTCAATACTTTGATGCAGTTGAAATTATCATTTCATGAGGATTTATGTTTGTTCTTTTGAAGAATCTATATATTGTCTATGTTAATACGGTATGGTGCGGAAGTTGTCCATTGCTCAAAATTACTGGAAAGCAAATGCGATCAGCGACTTCGGTCAGAGGAAATAGAAAGCAAAAATTCATCTGTTATACTAAATACAATTTCTTGATACCATAAATGGTTACTTGTTTATTATTTTAAACAATTAAACATGAGAATAAACTATACATGAAATATAGGAATAATTAAGTGGATATTTTTTGACCTTTTAAATATTTCAAATATTAATTTCATGGGAAAAAGGCTTCAAAGCTTGTCATGTGGCTCAACAAGTACGCAATTGGAGTAAGAGCTGTCGTCCATATTCTAAAATCTAGTATATTGCCCAAATGTATCCTGACGAGGAAAAATCCTTCTGATCTAAGAAAAGAAGTTGTTAACCATGGTCTGAATGGAGGCACTTGTGAAATAAACATGTGCACTTTGCAACAAGGGCTTTTTTATATAATATTTTATGGATATATATTTTATATTCTTGTTTAGGTTAGCTTATATTTTGCACAGAGAAAGCCTTTTGGATCTATAGTTTAATGTGGATAACAAGCTATAAACAGACAGTGATATCCTTAAGAGCGTGATGGACTCCTAATTTTTTAAATTGAAGATCATAGAATAACGATATGGTCCATGAAATCATTAATTAATAAAAATTCCAAACAAAAAGAGTACTTTGAAACAAGACCTCTTTTTTAAGTTCTACGCTGGAAAAATGATGATCAAGAGTAAGATTTGAGATATTGCATTTCCTATATATGGGGATTTTTTTTAATCAATTCTAAGACATTTCAGGTCTTTTCTTATTAGTCTTGATAAAGATGTCTGCTGTGCAAAAGTTTAAAGAGTTTTAGTGCTCACTGTTAAACTTTCTTCCGGTTTAAATTTTCATATATAGTAGACCGTATTCACTTGCATATAGAAGAAATCTCTGGAAATTCTCAAGCTCCTTCTCCGATAGATGAGTGACATCTATCTCCCATTGCTCAACAGTTTCTGGGATCCAACTCAAGACCTTTCTCTTTGAAAAACGTTGTTTTAGAAACATTAGGAATTACAAACATTTATTTTATCCAATTATTATTCCATTAATATTTTTGCTAATTATTTACTATGTTTATAAATTGGCTTCACTTACAATTTTAATTTGCTTTAATATTTGTATTATTATTTACAGCAACAAATGAAGCTCAATTTTATTTACTCAAAATGTTATTTAATTTTTTCAGGCAATCCCTGAGCCATTAGAAATGGTTTATCATAAAATGGAATACCAGACTGAAATACCTACAGCTAGGACAGTTCCAGAAGGAGGTCAGTTGCTTAGTTCCAATATAGTTTTAACAATTAAATAAATTTATTTTTATATTTTTCACTTAACTATAGATATAAGATACCCATTAATATTTCTTGTGTAAGATAATATAAAAGTATAACTACTACTATGTCTGAACAACATATTTAATAAAAAAACCTCTGTTAATGCTTAAAAAGTAATTTCTTTCAAAATGCGTTATTACAGTAACTGTACGTGGCATTTTTTACCTTAATATGTTAAAAGTAATTCCAGAATGACAAAAGCACAAAATTTCACACCTGGAAGAATTTACAAAATACTTCTCACATGCATACTTTCTTATGAAACAAATATTTTTTGCCAAAAATTTTTTCGTGTAATTAAAGAAAGCTACTATAAATACATTAAATGAAATACTGTTTCTTTCCTATATGTAAGCTCAAATACTGAAAGAGGAGACATTTGAACAAATTAAATAACGGTGTAACATTTTGATGCTTATATTCATGAGAAGCCAAGAAATGGCAAATTACTTTTCTTTGTCTCAACACAGTTTTTAAGAAATGTAATATCATAGTGTGCATACTTTCTCTTTCGATATCTTTTACTATATATGTTTTGTTAAAGAGATATATATATATGTAGTAAAATATATAGATAATGTTTATCTCAAATAGTAATGGAGTCATTATATTTTACCTGAAGTAACAAAAAAGAACATGTCTTTATTACCTATAATATTAACTAAAATTCATTCGACAAAAGCAATAAATAAAATATACTATAATATTACAGTTAAAAAAAGTTATTTATTTAACTATAATTTTTTTAGAATTGTTTGATATATTTTATTGAATATTGAAAATAGAGAGATTAGACTTTCTTTTACCTCAGTCGTATGAAATATGTTATTATAAAAGATGTAAGAAACTATTTTCTAATGATCTAAAGAAAACATTCTTACATTAAGAGTTTTATTTGGAAAGTATAAGTAATGATATACATGATGTTCCTTGAAAACATCTTAAAATAGTTTTCAGACATTCAGTAGCAATAAAATATTTGTCTTACTAGCATATATCTTCAATTTAATAAATGTATTCCTCTTTATAAGAAGCTAGATTGTGGGTAGCAAACATTTCTGTACATCAAGTTTGCTATTTAAATTACTTAATTTAAATGAAGATGTCATTATATAATAGAAAAATTAACATTTTTATGAAATAATTTTCTCCCATAGTTAATATTAATTGCAAGTAACTCTAAAACTGATTAAAGTTTTTTTTCCCCCACAAAGGTCATTTACTTTCTTCTTACAATACATAAAATCTACATAAAATTTTTGCAATCACCGTTTATATATTGTAATGCGTACGACATCATTCTACTGATATCCTTAGAGAGTAAAAGAAACTCTCTTATACTTACTTCTAGCTATTTAAAATTATTATAATCTAATTTCTGAAATTACATATCTAATTGTAAAGAAGCCTGCAGATTATAAATGAGTTCTACTGTTATAAATCAGATTAGATTTATCTAACCTTAAATAATTCCTTAAAGGTTACGTAATTGTGTTTAGTTTAGAGTGTATATTAGCTGCATTCCATGCTTGAATATTAAGCTAGGATTTCAACTATAGCTGAAATTCATTGTCACGTTACGAGTATTTAGATGAATGATAACAAAGTTGAATTACCACCCCCAAAATAGGTGGATTCAAGCTACTATAGTGAGTGATAAACGCACGAATGTTTTGACTTTTCTTAAGATATCATTACTTATTACGATTATATAAAAGGAATTTTCATTGATAAGATTAGCACAATTTTTACAGTACCCTCACAGTGTATACACGTAGTATAATTTTTTTTCCTTTTTGTAAACTTTTAAATACGCCTATAGAAAATAACATTAATCTCTAATCTCTTAAAATAAAACTCTTAAGAATTCAAACGCAGTATGTCTATAAAATTAGCATTATAAAATTTCACAAAAATACTCTTAAGTGCACTTTGAAATATAGTATGTTAATTTTTTATAATTTTGAAATAAAATTCTAAGATATAAAAAGGGGTATAGATAATTTTTTATGATTCATAAGAAAAATAGAAAATAATGTGACTAGTTTGAAAACATGGATTATATTTTTAAATAAATCATATAACTCTATTATTCTAAAAATTACGATCTTTAAAAATGGTTACTTACATATTATCCCGTTGACCATTTGCACAAAACTAATAATCGCCAAATATTGTAATGTAAAATGTTGAAGCAAGGTGATCGCCTCATATCATATATATTATTTAAAGTCTTGATTTTCATTTTTTTCTTTCTAGATTAATGTAATTTTAAATTTATGATTAAAAAACTGAAAAAGAATTTGTATTTGCTTTAATAATTAAAATTTTTTAAAAATAATTAAAATTTACTACATTTGGCTACTTATATTTTTGTTAAAACATTCGATAGAATTGATTAAATATCAATACATTTTATAATACGTCTCATCAAGTATTAGAAATTGTATTTAAAGAATTTTTGTAATATTAATAGGAATAGAAATGTGTACACAGCATAAAATTCTTGAATTTAAACTTTTCCTATACATAGACGCAATGATTTCAAGTATAAAAATAGTCCTTTTTACAAATATCTTCAACTAAATACACTCTTTTGAATAGAAGTAAATGCACTGAAATCAAAAAGAGATAACATCGCATTTCTGTAATTGTGTTTGGACAAGTATTTTTTCCAGTCGGACAACTATGAAATTTCCGTTGTCATTCATTTTCTTCATCTGAGGCAGAAGTTCTTTCATCAAGTCTGATAAGAAACTTGGAAAGGGAAAAAAACAAACAAAACACGCTTTTCACAGGATACAGTGAAACAATGACACTGACATGTTGCCAGATGAGCTTTGATCGATCACTTATTAACTAAATCGCATAATTGGACCTCCCAAGTCCAGCAACTTAAACGCTTGGCTTCATCCCACTCTTTCATAAAGAACTCTTTGGCGAGTGGATACAATGATAAACATCACAGTACTGAAATCTCACACAGATGTCAGGCGCCAAGGTTTTCCGTAATGAGTAGTTACGGGGAGGACATGAGCAAAAATATGGACAAGGGAACCCAAAACGGATGTTCCACATTATAATTGGTCCTGCATGCCTTGGTTTGTTTTTATCTGTCAGATTCGTTTTATAGATATGCCACAAATAATATTCGATGACTCTGGTTGACATTGTGAAATGAAATGATGACAGATGTTCCAGAATAAAAGACAATGTATTGTAATTCAATAATGCCAATCTTTCAAGACATGAATCAATCCTCAGTTTTCCCTTTCTGGGCACATATTCTGATTTTAGTTATTTCTTTACAGAACTGTGATTGATTATTTTAATCATTATCAGATATATTTTTGTTTTCATTTGAAAAGAATCACAATAATATTTGGTGACATTGTCTATGGGAATCAGAAGCAATTTAAGTGTAGGTATCTTAAAAAAATAAAAGTAAACTAGTTTCTAAGACTAAAATCCAATTTTTCACTGTCTGCAATAAAATATAATTTTTGCAACAATTTGTGCAAAATATCTTTTGCGTGTAACTTAAATTTCTTTCATTCATTCTAAGGCAATTATCATTTATTGAAAGTTTATTTTGATTCTAAAAACGAATCAAAATCATTTATTTTTTTAAAGGAAAATGAGTGAGAAGAAGAAAGATTTATGGTCTTTTCTTGTATTAGCGCTTTCTGCAAACGGTCAATATGAGACGACGTCTTAAGTTAACATTTATTTATATATCATACTACTGATTTAAATTTGTCTTCTCATTTCTTAAACTGTACAGAACATTAGTTTATGCTTTAAAATATTTTTTTGATTCGGAAAAAAAAAATTTTTTTTTTTTACTTGCATCTAATCCTTTCCAAAACTCTTTGATTCCTACCACACGCATAACTTTTAGTATTCAAAAACAGAAGCGTTCACTGAAGTAACTTAAGCAATATGTCTTAGAATGAAACTTTCAGGAAATTATTGAGTAAGCCTAGTAAGTAAATATAAAAACCTTACGGAGAGCACAGAAATTCAAGGACAAGATAATTTTAAGAAAGTTTTTCTATAATTATACAAATGATTAATAAAATTTAATAAAAACCTTTGCTTTGATGGTTTCTGTAAGGTGATGCTATATGAGAAACAATTTAGTCTAAAATCTCTCTCTCGCTTTTGTTTTATATAACCAATTTTTTCTTTGGCTGCCGTGAACTTGTTTCTCTCACTTTATATTTTTTACGTAGAAATTACAAAAGTGTTCTTAGAATAAAAATTGCTTTTATAAATTTAGTAAATCTTTTGTTCAATATTTACAATGAATGGTTTGATTGTTTTATTAAACATTTAATTAATTTTTTTTAAATATAATTTTTTATTTGCTTTTAAAAATAACAAAATAATGGTCATTAATAAGAGATTAATGTTTTCATCAAATTTATATTAAATAATAAACACATTAGATAATTATAAAATGTATACTGTAGATATTTGTATGGAAATACTTTTGTAAAAATTTACAATAATGCTGAATATTTTGTTGAGTCTTAACTGGTATAAAATATTAAATAATTACAGTTTAAATGAGTATACTGTTGAGGTAATTTAGTTATACTCATAAAAGAAGTTAATTAATATATTTATTTCGAAAATAATTCTATCATCTAACATAAAATATAATGTGTGAAATTCTTATTTATAGTTTATTTATGCGCACATTATTAGAAAATCATTAAAATAACATCGGTTATTTGGTTAAAGTACCATGATTATTTTGATATTCTGAAGAGCTAATAACTGTTATCTAAATTTAAGATTGATAATTGTATCGCAATTTCATAGTTAATGATAATCGCGTTACACTTCATGAATAAAGCAGTTGTTTGAAAATGCATCGAATCAAAACTTTCGATACATCTGGTCATTTCTGTGACGTCACGGAAGTCTGTATCAATCCCGGTGAAAGAAACAACTTTGCGATGGCCCCGACTAAATCCGCATTTAGCTGAATATGTAAATAGATACAGTGATAAAATAATTTTTTGCGATATTGATTTCAGTTTCCTTGCAAAATCATTCCATAATTCCTTTTATTTTACGATTTTTTGAATGAGTTATCAGTTTGCATTTCAGAGAGTGCTTTTTGATATTGTATGCTTTTGAAACACCAGTTCACTAATATTATCTGCACCCTCGAAAATGGATTTTTGTTTCGATTCAGAAATCTTTTCTTTTAAATATCTTCATATAATGTTCAAATGGTCTAATATAAACTTGTAAAGCGGTGTCACACATTTCACATTTTCATTTCCTATTTATGAAGCCTTTCAAAATATTTATTGTAAATAAATTTCACACAATTCAATAAAGTTTATGTATACTTTCACTTTGGCTTCGACAAAAATTACTTGTTTCTGAAATCGTTTTTTTTTTAATTTTGTTTATTAAAGTTCCTCCCCTGTGATATTTTTACTATGAGTTTTGTTATCAATTATTAGATACCAAAAGGTTTAGTAATTTCGGTGTGATGGCCTAGTTGGTTTGGAAAGTTCTCATTAACGGAAGGTCGAGAGTTCAATTCCGACCCAACCAAAGATTTTTTGTTTTCGCTACTGGTGGCTGGGGCACGTAAACTATGTCGTGGTGGCTGTGAATTGATACCTGTGAGGATGGTCTGCCAAGTCTATGGGTTTTCTGATTTGTCCATTCTTCTAATTTAAAGATATACGAGGGTTTACCTACTGAGTGTCCCAAAATAGCCAAAATGCTGTTACTTCCGCCCTTTGTAGTGCTGAAAAGGCGAATCAAAAAGGGATACTGGAGCCGAGCATAACACTGTTTCAGTTTTTCTAATAAATACAGATTCTCGAACTAGTTTGCTTTCAAATATAAAATAATTTGAAAGATTCAAAATTTTTATCTCATATATTAACTCAGAAGCAGTAACTAACTCAAAATAAAGTTCTAATTTATAAAGAAAAGACATTGCTTTCTCTTTTACAAGAAAAGTACTCTTCAAAAATACTTTTTCCGTAAAAGAGAAAGCAATGCCTTTTGAAGAGTACTTTTTCTGTAAAAGTTTAAGATTTTATTATTCTCTACAGCTTTTTTTTTCAAACTTTTTTTTTGCCTCAGGACCATTTTGACGATTTCAAGATTTTGTCGCACACGCAAAAAATGTTGTTCACTTACCTATATGTAAAATAGTTTGATAATAATTTTGAATGTAAAATAAAATAATGTAACTTGTACCATAAACGCAACTGTATGTTCATGAAAAAATGAATTACAATGTATCAATAAGGATATTTTTAATAAGAAATTTGAGCTTGATGTTTTTTGATAATTTCATTTATATTTGGTCCTAAAAATGAAAATTCTATTATCACATTGTCTTCTACATTTAAAGGTCTCAATCATTTTTTTCGTATGTTAGTTAATAGTGAAAAACCGATTTTCTACAAATAAGAATGTAGAAAATTGCAATTGCAAATATTAAGAACACTCGAAATTTCTTTTCCTGGACCAAACATATCACATAATGAGAATTTGCAGTTATCGATAATAAAAAGAGTTTTCAACTGTAACTGGTTATGTGGTACTTAACTGTGAAAACAAGTTTTATTTTACAGTGATTACTAGAAATAAAAAATCATTTTATTTTTTAAGATATACGTTTCTAAAATTTGTCAGCGCACAAATGCTGCGGCACAATGTTTGAAATTCAGTGCTCGACATATTTACAACAATACTTAAAAAAAATCTTTTTTAGTAAATGTGACCTTAGCATTTTTAAAATGTACATTTTTTCTCCTTATGTAGAATTTTAGGTCCTGTACTGATGTGTATAATATGAATGCATAAGTATGTATGCGAATGTATCCAATTTAGTAAAAAAACAGACACGATACCCATCATTAGAGATATAGGAGATGTAAATAGAGATTTACTATCGTCTAGAATACTATCTAGACGATAGTAAAAAAAGAAAACTAGTATCAATTCAATCTAGTTGCAGCTGCTATACCATGCATAATATTTGCATGCTAAATTCGAGTGACAAAGCTTTGAAAAAAGATGAAAATAGTTACAAGGTCATAATACGATTCCTTAAACGGCGTCTTAGTGGCTTTAACTAATACGGAAGTTAAATTGAATGCGGAAGTAGGAAACAAGCTGATGGAATGTAGTCAAAAGTAAAATCAATAACTAACAGGAACCTCTGATAAAAATGTATTTCTTATTTTCTTTTCTCTTTTTAATCTTTATTTTTAATTTATATGTTGTTTTTATTCTTCATTCAACGTGATGACTGAAGAAAATTCTTTTACTTTTTATTAATTAACCTTTTCGAATGTTATTAATTGAAAACATAAGTTTTGATTTACTATTATAAGAATTTCTTGCAATTTCTTGACATTAGATTCTTAAAAACAGATTATACGTAAATTAAAGAAGAAAAAACAAATTGTTCTTTTACTGGAATTTTTTAGTATTATTAAAGGTTTAATTGAAGTAATTTTTTAAGCACTCATATTATTCCCAAAATGTATTTTTCTTTAATTTAGTCTAAGTAAATTAATGTCAACTTTATATTTATTTTATTCAATTATTCAAATTGCTTTTCCTTTGCAAATGTATATCTAATTGGGCCATATGATGCATTTTACTTTATTGCATTGTATTTTTAGAAATAGTATATTTTTTATAATATATATTCCCTATACACCAGTTTTATATTTTTGTAAAAATGCTTGTATTTTTATTAATGTTTATTTTGTTTACAATGTGTGTGTACTTAGCTTAAGTATTAATTTTAGCCATTTAAGTTGAGTTTAATCCATTTTATTATATAGTCACATGCTCTATATATCTTCTATGGCAAAAGATTATTCAAGAATATCTTTTATGTTCACTTATTTATATCTCACATTAAATCAAAATACTCTATAAGCAATTATGTTTATTCTAAATACATGCTCGCGAAATTAAGATTTTAAAATAAATAACTCTAAAATTCTTAGAAAATTACCATTATTAAAAATAAATCCTTCAATGATTGAAGATATGTCATAGGAAATTTTGCGATAATTATATGCCAAATAATTAAAAAAGATACTAAGCAAATTCATTATGTTGACATCTATTACTATCATTAATATTTCATAGTAAAATCCTCACAATAATTGCCCACCGAGATATCAAAATAGATACTACACAATATCAAAATAATTATCTGCTTCTCACGAGTTTGAAATCAGATGTTTCTTTTTATGGGTATAAACATATAGTAACCCTATTATTTTGAAGAATCTATTAATATTTTCGTTTGACAACCAGACTCGGAGGTTAACAGTTTGCCACGTGGAGCAGATGGATGGTTTTCATTTCAACAAGCTATTTTGACGCTGAAGCGGTGCGAAATGTTTTCTGGTGACTAAGAGCTTCCTTTTAGGATGTTGCGCAACAGGAATCATTTTGCTACAAAAGTGCTTCTGTTTGTTTACTCGTCACTGACGAATATGGTGTCTTCGCACCCACTCTCAACCGTGAGGAAAGTTACTTCCTAAATGGAGAGAATTTATTTTCGAACTGCTGCTTTCTTGAAGAATACTAATGCGTTCATTAGTCCTTTCAAACAAATAATAGAGTACTGATAATTTATATTAGTTAAAGTACAGATGCGTGAGGTAAAATATCAAATGTAGATAAACCGAAAAGGCCCACTTATACAGTAAAAAGAAATTATTAGATAAAAGGATTGCTTATAAGTCCTATTAAAATAATAAAAAAAATTATATAAATTACTTTCCGTCCATTGATTTATTTCGAAAACAGTCGTAATTTAATTTCTGATAATTTTGAAATATACCTTTTAAATTTATATTAAAAAGTTTCATGTTAAACGTAGAATTTTATTTATTATTTCACCCTATGTTATTATCATCCAAAGGAAATACGCACTCACGAATATTTAAAAATGTAAAGTTCTTGCAACATTCTTCAAAAATGTAAAGTTCTTGATAAAAAAATTCATTATTATGAAGAAATTTGAGAAAAATGTAGCAAATTTGTCATTAAGTATTTAATTAAAATTTATTTGAGAATACACTGAAAAAATAAAAGTTTATTACTCCAACTGTGGTAGAATTTTTTAAATTTTAAAAATTTGCATATTTTAAATATGTTTAGTAAACAGGAAATATTAAATAAAAAATTTTAAGAGAAAAACATTTATCAATCAGAAAAGATATCGATAGTTTCAGAAAGTAATAAAATAAAGAGTTCTTGAGTATAAGTTGTATTTTATTTGTAGTTCATTTAAATAATCACACGAGCTAATGCATAAATACTTACACTTTGAAAACTATTAAATTTATGAAGAAAGACGTATGAAGATCATATTTATATATTTTTTACCGTTAAAGTATATAATGCTCTTCTTTCATAGAATTCCTAGTTATTCCATGAAAATATTTGATCGTGTCCGTTAAAGTGTGTAATATGTTAGTAATTTGACATTTTAACTAGTTATTCTCTGAAATAACTGGGTATTCTATAGATTAAATAATGAGAGGCAGTTAAAGTGTAAAATAAACAATTTATCTAAAACGAAATAACTAAGTATTCTATAAATAAACTAATGATAGACAATTAAAATAAAAAAGAAACAATTAAAATGCAGTAGGGGAGAAAGGTAAATGTATTTGTCGTTGGCATTTGGAGAGTATGGCGAAAAAGTCTTGTTATTTTATGCATTGGCATTTTTACTGTCCTTCAACATTTATTTTTATTTGAATTCGTAATTAACGTTTTTTTCCCTGCTACTTTCCACATTGTTAAACGAAACGTAAATATACCTTATACTAAAAAGCGAGATACATGATATAGATTATTTTACACTTTAACGTTATTCTATGAAACGTTAAAGTTTAAAATAATCTTGCAGATCGTTATTCTATGAAATAACTAGATGAACCATGAAATACAAGAGTTTTACACTTTAACATATACGATCCATTATTTTATAGAATACCTAGTTATTCCATGAAATAACTGCATTATATAGTTTAACGGTGACATATATTAAAGACAAAATTATTCTTTTAAAATTATCTTTTCTAAAGTAAACAATTGAATTATGTCCTCTTGTAAACGTAAAAGAGAAGAGAGAAATTTTTTCTATACCGAGAAAGAAACTGGAGATTTTGGCATCTTATAACTTTATACAACAACAAAAAAAAAATTATTAGTCGAAATAAGTAAGTCCCAAATATTTGAGTTGACATCCGTTCCGTACATGATAATAAATGTCATTATAACATGCAATTAAAGATTTTTATTTTTGCTGCTTGAGTATTTTGGAGCAAAAAGCACGACAGAGAACGACTAAAATAAAATAAAATTTATTTAAAGTAGCAAACTATTTTACTTTAGCATACATTAGGACATGTTTTTAAAATAAGAAATAAATTTTCATTCCTTATCTTCCAATAACTTAGCTGTCCCAAGTTATTTATACAGTGACTTTTATATTTACATTTTACTGTTACATTTGGTGTATTTTTAGACCATATGACACATGCATAAGTCCCTATTTCTTCAGAACCTTTTTAAGCTTTTCAAATATTTTATCAGCAGTATGCCGTGAAAATGAAGTTTAAGTTTGAATCACCAAATTTTAAATAATATCTCATCAACATTTTTCTATTTCTAATTTTTTCTGAATTCTAGGTCATTGAAACCATTATAAAACAAGATGGGAAAAAATACGTTTTAATTAATTCCTTTTAAGTAAAGATTTCTGAAAAATAAAAAAATAAATAAATGAAACTTTTTTAATATCATTAAAAACAATAGTTGAATTAGAAATAAATTCAGGGGAATAATATTTATCATAGAAATTAGATTACATAATACTTTAAAAAAGTATATACTTCTGTGGGAAGTTTCAGTTTTAGACCAAATATATTATAGACGGATTTTGTTGTAGTCAATTGATCCACAGATATTTTTCATGTATCTATTCCAGAGTTGACTAATGCATACTAAAAGATAGTAATGTAATTTAAGAAACTTTATGCTTTTATTTCTAAGAAAACATCCAAAATTTCTGGAAAAGCCATAGCTAGAAAATTCTAAAAAAGTTAAACTCCATTGATCTTTGTCTAAAATGTATTAACAAAGTTTTACAGTATTAGCTAAATGCTATGAAATAAATTTAATAAGATTTCGTATCCATAAAAAGATATTGTATTAACATTCATTAATATTGCAATAGCTTTTTAGTCGAAAACACGACAAATATTGTAATTTACTATAAATTTAAGGTGAATAAAAATAATAAATTTATGGTGAATAAGTGAAGGAAAGTAAACAAAATTGCCATATTTTGAAATTTTAAGAGTACAAATATTTCAATTGACATTTTCAATATATAATATTAGTATCTTTTCGCGTAAAGTATAACAAAGTTGTCGTCGTCTTCATGGATGTGTGTGTTTAAGCAGTGAAGCTCTATTTTGTAAATTAAACGTTCCAGAAAAAGTGAAATTAATGTCACAGACAGCTTTAAGGAGACGAAGGGATACTACTTTATTAATTAACTTCCCTGCAGTCCTGATTTATCACCCTGCGATTTTCTTGCAATAGAGTTTTAAAAAATCATCGAAGGAAGGCCAAATAACAAAGTCCTCAAACGTGAAAAAAAATGGTTTCACTTTTAGTCTTTCTGAAAATCAATATTCATTATCCAGTGAAACAATGGTAGTATTATCTTCAATATAATTTCGAAAATTTTATGAAGCAACGATATAATTGGCTTAACTGTTTAACAGCATAATAATTAAATGTAATTTACACTATGTGTATACATCAGTAATTGATTTCATGTTGCATAAATTGATTAACTACCCCTGTATGCTAATGGCTGCTGTTTGCTTATGACATATGTTGATATTTACATTTTAACATTTGAGTGTACACACAATTTCATTTCATTTACCCTGCATAATGTCATGTATATTATAATATACTATAGCTCAATTTTCAATTATACGTGATTTGCAACTAAAATGCTGACAAATTATTTCGTATGACATACTTTCATTTCAAAAGATATTATTTACATATTTTTTAATTATATATGTAATTTAATTCTTGTATTCTATGCTAAATTGGCCAAACAAGTAAAATAATGTCGAGCTACATAATTTTTCTTTCAAGAAAAGGGAATATTATTTTCATATATAAGTAATAAAGTATAAAAAATTATTTGAGCTTCAATAACTGAAATAAAATATATATGCACACAAAACAGTTGATACAAATTAAAAAAGAATTTTGTTTTGTAAATTAAATATTATGCTATCATCAACATGGTTTCTTAACAGAAAGATGCATTTAAAAACGAATATAAACCAATAGAATATTTAAATCGAGTTTAAAACTTCTCAGTAATTTTTTACCCGAGTAAAATTTTTTAAAATGCTTTTAATTTCTAAAAACATATTTTGTCATATCAACTATTCGGAGGCAATACAAAGAATATTGTGGAGACTATGTAAATTTTTATGTCATTTTAAAGTAAAAAAAAATTATTTTAATTAGAGAATTTTAATACAGAAATGAATATCTTAAAGTCTCCAATAAAGAGCAATTCTATACTAAAATAGATATAATCTTGTTGCGTTTATAATGTCGTATTCAAGGAAACTTATTTTTAGAATAAATATAATAAGTAGTTAAATTTAAAATATAATTTTTTTTTTATTTTATTTCTAATAAATATAAAAAAATGTTAGTTTTACGTTTATTTTTTAAAAGAAAAAGGCTCTGATATAAATTTCTGCATAACACAAAACTCAAATTTCAATTTCAACTATTGTGATTAGATAAAGCTATAATGAAATTTAATAGCATTAAGTAGAAAATTAATTTTTTGAAATTATTTATAAAAGAGTTAATATATATAAGTGTGTGTTAGTATGTATATATAAAGATTTGTTAATGACGACAACAAATTGTTTATTAATATTAATAATACAATTACTTAAAATTTGATTGCTATTTACTTAATGATATTGGCGATATTTTTTATTTTATTCAAAACTAAAGTTAAAATTAACAATTCATTAAAATCTTTGATTTCAAATTTTGAATCTCTATTTAAAACACAAAAAATCTCATATCTCCTTTTTACTTTTCACAAAAATTCTAAATCTTTTACATTTTAATGGAAACTGTTGATTAAAATTAAGTTTCTAAATGGGTTTTATGATTAATTTTTATATTTATATTATAATTTAAGATAAATAATATAAAACTACATAACATATATATAGATGAATATATAGTTTATTTTGTTAACATATTATAATATTTTAATGAGAATGGCTATAACAATGACATTAAATTATTTAACTGTATAAAAACTGCATACGTTAATATAGTTAATTTGAACTTTATAAAAGCCCGTATTGCGCACTTGAAACAAAACACATTTATACAGGATTTGTCAAAAATAATGAAACATCCTTACACAAATAAGTGTTTTGTACCCAGAAAGTGTTTTGGACTATTAAAACCATTAACATATGCAAGTTATCTATGGTGTTACACAATTCCTCATGGCGAGACTTCATGAGAGATTTGGATGAAAAGAACGGAAGCTCACTCTTTCTTCTAAAAATTGCAGGAGCTCACGGTCGCCCGTGGCCTAATTCTCTACGGCCAAGTGGCTCTAGAGCGTATAGTCCTGGGTTTGATCCCAGTCACAGTTGAACAACGAGAAAAGGATGTGGCGTTTCTACCTTACGTCTGCCTATCTGTTTGTAGGTGCTTCCCGTGTTTCCTCTCTTGTGACACGTAAATGCAGTCCATTATGTATGAAAAAGTCTTTCATAAAGACAACTACGTAGCATTAAAAAGTCTTTCAACTGCTTTAGTCGATTAGACCACAATGCAGAATCAAAACAAAAATGTTCTATGATATTTAAGTCCAGTAATTAATGGGCCACTGACTCTGAGAATAATATTTGCAACTGAAATCTCATGTTCTCGAAATAATGATTGAGTTTTTCTATTACGGTGAATCGATGAAGAATCATCTTGATAGGTGCAATCTTTTGTCTGCGTTATAGAAAACAGTTGGTTGGTTAAAATAATGCCCGTGGTTCTGTCCGTGTAAGGTAATAAAAGAATCAATTCCAAATTACCAGATGTGACATCAAAGTATAATGGAGCTACCTATATGCGTCATATATTGAAATCCAGCAAATGTACTTTAAATTTTTCTTCCATGTGTCCTGTAATTTCAGAACATAACTACGTATACACACATGATGCTTAGCATAATATCTTTGGTAATGTGGGATTTTTCATTTCTTAAAGTTAGCAGATTAGTTTCAATTAAAAAATGATCCCATCTGCCATATAATCTATTACGTCAATTTCTGAATTTTAATGGAGATAAAGAAATGTTGGAAAAAGGACGTAATTGGGATCTAATAAATTCTTTCATAGAAAAAAACGTGCGCATCAAGGAAAAACAAGGAAGATTAATTGAAAATATGTATATATGAATTCTAAGAGAAATAGCAACATAAATTTTAATGTGAACAAATATAGGAACAGCAATTTTTCAGATGTAAATGCATATTATATAAAGTAATCATTAAATTGAAAAAAAAATTTAAAATGATGCTTTATTTTTTAATAATGCAAATAATAAAAATGCCATATGCCAACTAAAAAAGGGTTTGTGAACACAATTAGATGTTTTCACTTCGAGAAGAAAACAAATGAGTTGTGGAAAACATGGAGGTTTATTATTTGTCTTTTTTACGTTCCAGCAGGCCTTTTGAAACATACAAAAGTTGAATGAGAAATGGATTTTACTAGAAGTCTATACTCATGTGCAATTCTAATTTCTTTTTCTGTTTTCTTTTCAGTATGCAAACGATTGATACTAATTCATTAAGGATTATTGGGTGCATTCACAAGAAAAATAGTAACTCATGCGCATTTTCTATTTCCCGATAGAACATAAGCCGACAGTTTCTTCCGCGAGGATCCGACGACATGTGCAAGTATCTAATTTAAACAATAAATTTAAGTAATTCGTATACAGTAAAAAAAATATTATTTACAATGTAAAAGAACAATACAACCGGGAATTTAAGTATCTAAAGGTGAAAAATCAGTAGAACACATTAAAAATATTCATCCGGGCTACCCTCCCAAAAATGCTTAATAAAATCCAAAAAATGGAATACAGTATTCTAAATTTTCTTTAAAAGGCGTAAGTACTAGAATTACGAAAAGAGAATTTTCTTCATAAATCTCGCACTTTATAATGTTGTACAAATCCAGGTTGCTAGATAAATAAGGATATATCCACAATACGACAACTATGCCAAAAATTGTAGTAAGCTATCATTCATTTAAATATAGAAAGTGAACTACAATGATTTTTTAAAATATCGATATCTAATAAAATTAAACTACAAATCAATTTTCATAATAATGTTTAATATTATTCTAGAGTGTGCTAGGAATTTCCTGTCATCAATTTAATTATTTATACTGTCAGTGTAACTATAATAACGCTGTTAAAACTGTTTTTATAGATTAAATGACTAATTAGAACAGCAATTTAAGAAAAATATTGAGTAACTGACATAAATTGAATACATAAAGTAATCACCACTCATAGATATTCTTAATTATATTTTCATAAACTTAAAATATTGTATACATGTACTTATTTATGTATATAACCATGTATCATTTTATAATATAATATTATATGAATGTTAACTTTTCTGAATTCAAAAGTTTAAAAAGTTTATAAATTTAAAAAATTTTTCAATTTTTGAAAATGAATGCATAAGGAATGAAAAACTATAAATCATTTCTCAAAGGCGTCCATTAATTCAAACAGAATCTTGTAAGCAATATTTGCGAAACTAGTAAGTAATCATATTAGAAATATGTATAACTATTTGCTTTTTCAAAACTAACTATGCCAAAAAAAATGATTATCAAATTGAATAGTTACAAATAATTTAATAAACATTTTGCATTGCACGGAATTTGTATGCATATCTATTTTGATTATATTTATATATGTTATAGAAAGTATAAAATCAAATTTTTAGATTTTTTAAGTCATTGAATTATTTCAAATTCTTAAACTATTTTCATAAAACTTTTTAAAGAAAATAACTGAAGTCTTTTCAAGAACATTTCTAAATTTTTAATATACCAATATCAATAAACTAAAAGATTTTATCATGACCCTCAGAATAATTTTATATAAAATTTTTATTAATTTTTTTAATTTGTATACATATGTAAAAAGAAACAATAATATACATATTTCATCATATAAATGTGCACTGCTAAAATCATGATATAAATGAGTTTTTATAGAAATCACTAATTGTTTTTGGAATTTTCTTCATTGGTTAAGCTAATTATGGTAGGAAATATATAAATACTATTTTCAAAATCATAAGATAAAATCATGAAAAATCCTTATCAAATGCGGCATACCTTTAAAAATAATATTTAAAATGCTGGTAGCTAGAGTGCTTTCATTTTCAGATCGTATGTTCGAGACTTACTTCTAATGTGGCGGCATGTAGTGATTGTCATTCCTACGAAATGTGATGCGAATTGGATTAACCATCAAATACAAAATAATAACATGAATAATCATGCAAATAATAATAAAATTATCGTAACATAATGAAAGACCAATCAAATGCAGTTGTGTTGGTACATTTAACACATCAAATGAGCCCTATTTTCTTTAAACCTTAGGCAAAAATATGTTATCATTTGGTAAAATATTTTCTGAAATCTACAAAAAAAAATCATTGTTATAAAATAAAAGGTGATTTCATTGTTATAATAAATTGCTTTACCTATAAGTTTTCCCATTGTAATTTCATCATTTATTCGATATCTAATTCGGAATTGAATGAAGTCCAATAATTATGACACATCATTTCATTGTTCTGGTGTTAAAGTACTGGATAAAATGAGCAGAATCATGGGATAATCTAAAAAAATATTTCAACCTAGCTTTTATAAAGGAACTGCAATAAATCATTCCTGGCAGTCTGTCAATAACTCGTATTTTAATACATTTAATACATATGTGTGAAACGATTTTATTTTCTTAAACACGGTTTAAAGCAAAGAAAAAATGAGTATAAAATACGAAAATGCCTATAATACATTGGAACAAATTAAATTCGTTTTCCATTCTATATATATGCGCTGTTGAATTTCATATCTTTTTTGACATACTGCATTGTAATTTGTGCAATTTTTAATAAAATGAAATCGAAAATAACATCTTAATATCTTTCCCTTAAGCAGTACTGATCCTTAAGATACTAATTATTAAAAATTTGTAGTGAAAGCAAATAGGACATTGCATGTCAATATTTTATGCTTCTTTTTATTAAAGGGCGTTTGTATATGAGAATAATTTTTGAAGTGAACTAAATTGTATGAAACAATGCTATTATGTAAAAACAATCAAAATAGTTTCAGAAAATTTTCACTTTTATATATAAACCTAGTCATAGAGGTTCCAAATAGATCATATAATATCTCTCTCTCACTTTCTCTCAAGAAGATATATAAACATTTATTTACTGCTCAAAAATAGCTCTAATTTGAATTTTAAAAATCAGTTTCATTTTCAGATGTTGCTCAAATAATGTGCATAAATGTTAATTTTGAGTTCATTGCATTGAAACTTTATACGTGATGTAATTAATAAATGTTAAATCAAATAAATATTTTTTCATCGGATCTTATGAAATCCTGGATTTGTTTTAAATTTTTAATTCCAAGAGACTAGATTTATGTAAGAATTATTTGTATGTGTAATGCAGAATATATATTTGATGAATAAAGCATTCTTTTGTGAATGTATTCAAATGTGCATTATTTTTTATAAGCATTTTTCACTGTTATACAAAGCTAAGTGATGAATTGTAAATGAAAATTTACACTACAGACATAATAAGAATTTCATTTTAAACTTTTTTTAAAAGAAAAAGGATATTTATTAATGGTACTAAGAGTTAAATTCATTTCTAAAATTAGCTTTTTTTTAACTAAACAAATTTTTTATATCTATTTTAATAAGCGAAATGAAAACAGTAAAGTTAATTGGAAAATCTCGACCTTAAATCAAAACACACTGCAGCATTTTTTTCTGAATTTCTTCATTTGGTAAAATAATTTGTCATGTGTAGCAAAAAATAATCTAATTATCATTTTTGTAATTAATCCGATTCTTAGACGAATTAATGAAGAAATATCTGGAAATAAATAATGATATTACGCTACAATTGTTTCACTAATTGAAAATAAGTGATAGCCTTAGCTAAATTTTCTGCATTCGTAATGGTATCTTTCTTCCTGTGCATACCAAACTTTTCCATCAAAAATCTATTAAATTGAAAATTTAATTGTAGTTTCGACTTTAAATATTTTGAAAATTTGTGGGAGTTTACAGGTGTAGAGTATTAATGAATGTTTTTTAACATTAGAATTTTTGGATACCCCATTTTGACGGATTTTAAATTTTGTAGAAAATTTAAAATCTGATCAAATATTTATGCTAATTTGTTAAGCAAGATAAACATTGATTTCTTCAATAATTTTGAAATATTGAAATTCTGCAAGTAGTATACCACACACTTGGAATGAGAGTCTATTAGACGATATCGTGAAGCAAAAAATATTTTTAGTAAATCAGTGTTAAAATTACAATAAATACGAATACGAGAGAGTTGGTACCATTTCCTAAAATAAAATAAGAATGATAATCAACAATAGAAATTACAAAATGCAGAATGTGAACTGCTGTCAGAAATTGAGTATTTGTGTAAAAGAGAGGTACTTGGAAATGAAAGTAAAATATGGAAGCAAGTAATATCGTTCTAAAATATTATTGAGTAATGCAAACTATCGGCATATAAATGTATGTCTCATATTGTTATTTATTATAATGTTTATTTTTATTGCTTTAAAAATGGTTTTTTTCTTTAAATATATGCATTAATTATCTATTATGATTCAAATGTACTGGTGTTCACCGAAATAAGTAAATAAAAAATATCCATAAACCTAATGTTAACTGTTGTAATGCATACAAATTCACCAAATATGGTTGGATCTGAATGTTAAGATTTGAATCCTAGCTAGCTATCAAATATTCTCCAGTATAATTCTTAAAAAGAAAGCTTGTTTATATATTGGAATTATTTAAATTATCTGGAGTGTTTAAATGAAAATGTAAATATGTTACATATTAAAAGAAAATGTTTGAGGACAAGATTAATAAGATAACTATTTAATTACCAAAATTCATTTTACTTTGTTGTACGTGGGAGTTTTTTTAGGGAATTAATATTATTAGAGAAAATCTTGAAAAAATCTGTAAAAATAAGGCAGCAGCAATTTTGCTGCAATAAAAAAATAGAATGATCATTTTTCTAAAAAAAATAAATGGATCTAATCGTTTGAAATGAATATCAATTGGATTATCTGATAACTTTTATAAATTCGTTATCAAAGAATAATAAGAAGCAAGATTCATTCTGTATAGCAAAGAAACAAACATATATTACTGTTGTTCTATCTCAATCTGTTTTCGACACAAAAATATAATTGGTTATTATACTAATTAATTTTTTACCAACACTTAAATTTCGAAAGAGTAGATGGTCCTTCCTAGTCGTGGACAAAGAGCTTAGCTCTTCATCGGCTCTTAATTGTAACAGGACCTCTAGAACCGCAATTTTCAGACTGGTAAGTGGTCTCACATTTTTCGAAGGCAGAAGAATGCTTTCAGCCTGCTCAAAATGTCAAACTCATCCAGCTTCTGCTGTCCCTGACAGCCTAAGCACACCCTGAGCTGTTTGAACTTTCCAGAGAGGACATATATTCGCCCTCTCTTCTTATCCTTGACTTCCATAGGGTCATCGGTCTGGTGGATCTTGTCTGTCTTCGTCAAACAGCTGGAAAATAAACCACAAAAACATATTTTATAAAAAAATTAAAAGTTATATTCTAAAGGTGGTCATGTAGTAAAAATTACCATATGCTTTTTTGATATGTAGTTGTTTTTGAAATATATGGAATCGCTGATATATGGACAGAAGTTTGTATATCAATGATTTAATACCAGTGTTTTATAGTTTTTCCATAAAAGAACAGTCAAATATTTGGAGTGTAGTATATGATATTTCCTTACACTTCCAATTGACGAATTTTTTAGATGTTCCACTTCATGATTTCAAAAGATTTTAAAATTTCATTAATGATTTCAAAGTACTCAAACATCATTCAACATCATGTGAACTATTAAAACTTTTTTCCTTGAAATGCAATGTGTAACAATACGATCAAATTTATACTTGGATCGTAAATAATAGCAACAAATCACTTTATACTAGGGTCTAGAAAGTTTTGGTATTGATGTTGGAATTAAAAATCTGGAATACAAAAATTTATAGATCTTTAAAATATTTCTAATTTATTAGAAATATTATTACAAAAATACTGTTTAATTGTAAGCAAGCGAAAGAGAGATTTATTTTTAAGAAAAACAATTGAAAAAAATCAGTAATGATTGATTTGAATTTTGTGAAAAGCTTATTTAACATTAGTGGTGTGAGTCTATTTTTTACAAATTAAATATTATCATTAAAAATATTTTTCTCTCGTATTTCTTTCTTGTATTGGATAGCAGGTAAACATTGCTGATTGAACTTGTTTAGAAGAAATAGAAAATGAAAACTTTATCCTGTATCTTTTAAGGTTTTTTAATATTTTCACTTAAATGCTTATTTTGATTTCTTAAATTCGAGTTATTCTTGGGGATTCTATGCTTAGTTATGTCTATTTTAACTAGTTACTAATATATATTAAGAAAGAATACATTTTTCTTCATTTCTTTAGATAGAATGATATCAAATTTTAATAGAAATTTGGAAAGATAATTACAAGAATTTAAATCAGTAGTTTTCTCACCATCCTTTGGGAAATTAAATAAGTGATAACTGAATTCACGTAAATTGCAACTCTAGTAAAATTTAAAAATAATAATTTTTATTGAAAGGCAAAACTTAAATACATTATTTCATATATTACTTAAAAATGAGATTAAAAGTTTAATTTAATAAATGATTTGATCATTAATTATTGCTCAATTTGT